>VYZP01033163.1:41418-65094 GCA_013400635.1 Hypocryptadius cinnamomeus
AATTCTGTTACTCAATTTTACAATTTATACTTGGCAATAATATTAAAAAAAAAAAAAAGATCACCTTTACTCTAATTTTAACATCAATTGTTAGAACAGTTGCTTTAAAGCTTTCCTTTAACATCTAAGTTACATGGGGAAGTGGCCAGTGAGAAACATAAGATAAATAAGACAGAACAGAACAAACAGGTGCCAAAATATTTGGTTTCATGTAGGAAGCGGTTTCCTGGCAAGTGCATGGTGAACAGAGCCCAGGGAAGAGGATAAATGAAGCCTCAGATTACCCACAGGAAGCACAGCTAAACCATTTCCTAGGCCACAAAACATTGCCTACAGAGCAACAGCTCTTTCCAAAAGCCCCATAAGCCCTCCAGCCTTTGTACAGCAGGAGAGCTCAAAGCACCCCACAGTGACTTCAGCTTCCTCCCCTCCACATGCCCCACACTGCACTATGCCACAACACAGAATCAAAGCATTTGTAAAGAAACAAAAGCCAATTCCAGTGGCTTAATTCATAAGCTAAAGGAAATCTTTAACGGGTTTACAGAACATCAGAAGAAAATTTAGTTTTGGTAGGCAACAAACCTTATAAGAAACTCAACCACCTATTAATAAAGCCTTAAATTATTTTGTATTTTAAGAAACTATGACATCTTAGCTAATTGTTTTAGTACAAAATGCAAGAATGTTTAAATATAAGACCAATGTAAAAATATTTCTAATTTGGAGAAAAGTGCAATGATTATGAGTTACAGATTAAATGTAGAACAATAGAAGTTATTAATTGAAAGGAGAGAGTTTAGACACAAATATGTCAGAAATCAAAGGAGAATACTTCAGAACTAAAAATGTTTAACCATTAGGGCACAGAGTAAATTCTTCCCTCTTGAACATACTACATTATCAGCCAAAGAATCAAATATGTGACTACACTGGAGCTCAGCTTGATTCTGTGTAACATCAATTGCACAGAATTGATTGCAGTACAGTGCTTCCAGAAGCTTCTACAATCACATGAACAGAGCTGCACAGATGAATAAACCTGAAGCTTACAGTAAAATAAGAATTTTACTTGTCCTTATAAGCCAGCTTGTAATAATGAGTTTTCTAAATGAATGTGGCACAGCTGCAATGCACACTTTATAGAACAAAGGAAGCTATGTAGGGAAGCTACAGAGACAAAAAATAAACATGCCATCAGTTACTTGCTTGAAGCTCTTCTTTTTTCTGGGGCTCAACTGGCCAAAAAGGAGTAAATACACTATACCACACAAGAAGCAGAAGACAAAAGCACACATTTGAAACAGAAGGTAACATACTCATAAAATCTCTGCCTCACATTATTCTGACTTAAACAATCAGTCTCATCTCAATTAATACAATATACCAAGCAGCAAGGCATATGGAAAAAATATTTACTCTTGTTTGGCATGAATACAGCCTAGATAACAGTCTTTCTAAATTCTCCACCTTCAAGGAAAAAATAAATAATCCCCTGTAGCACAGCTGTATGCACTCATGTGTATGTATGTTGGCTTGCAGGATCAAGTCCCTTCCTTAAGCACAGTTTTTTCAAAGGCAGAATTCATTATTACAGGTACACTAAAATATTTCAATTCCATTTGGATTTCAGTTAAGTTGCTGCTTTTTTTGGAGTAGCCCAGCTGTGTCAGTTAGGCAGAGCAGTACACACAAGTACACTGAAATTCACTGAGTTAAGTTGTAGATGATGAAAAGCCAAGAGTGGAGGACTCTCACTGATCTGTAGCTGTTTGTGACTGCCTTGCTGGCTGTGCTTTCCTTACTGCTGTGTACATAACGTGGTGTATCGCACCCCATAGGCACTGTTCACAACATGTACAACATCTGCAGGCACACTCTCTGGATCTGCAAAACTGAAAAAATTAATCTAAGCAAGAGAAAAAACAAAGGGCTTAGATACAAGGGGAAAACAGCAATGTGCCACTCATTACCCCTTACTGTAAAATTACTCAAAACGACTTCTTCTGTAGGGATTGAAGGAAAAGTTTACTAATAAAGAAATAACTGAATAATAGCAGGAAACAAGATACTCAAAGGATCCTCACGCTGAAGCAGGAATAGCCCAGTTCTCTTTCTGAACAGACAGAATAAATTAAGACGGTAATTAGAATAAAGATTGGACTGACTGGCTATGATGTTAATGAAGTTAAAACAGAATGCTTTTCCTTCCATACTCATCAGAAAGACCATAGGAACTCATAGTATTATCTCCTTTATTAGTCACAGCACACCACAAGAATAAAGATAAAACTGAAGGGGATTCACCAAACATCCACAGCTGCCACTGCACTGTGCTGGCCACATGACAGGGGGTGGACAATCCAAAAAAGCTGCAAGTTACACCCTCACCAAACATTGGGACATGCTTCAGTTCTAGGAGATAACTAGGAGTCACAAAACAGATATGTCACAAGAGACAAAAGACCATAAAAAGCACTGAGCTTTTTCCTGACCTTGACAGATGTACGAGGAATGTTTTCCTATAGGTGCACCCTGCATTCTCTGACTCTGGCATTGGTTATCAACCAAAACTGGTTTATGTATCACCCAGCACAAGCAGACAAGCTTGCATTACTGTGTGCTAACTTCCAAGGAAGTCTTCCACTACCAAAACAGTGGCATCTGTACATGTTGTGACAGTGTTCAGTTTGCAAATGAGCTATTTGAGCGTCTTTTTAGGTTCTGGACAGATTCACTGTATTTATCTGTTTCTTCTCAGTGTTCAGACCTGGTAGAGAAACTTCTTGCTGCAATAAAAAGTTTTGATGAAGTCTACTCTTGCACTATTCCTCAATTCCTGAGGCTTATGACGAAAGTAACATTGGCCTAAGCAACAGTCCAGGAACCATAATTCATGAGACATATTGTACCTGAGACCTAATCCAAGATTATTTCCTAGGTTACTCTTGGGACACAGAGGATATCAAGTAAAGAGTTCTGTATCAGAGTAATGGCAAAGCTAAAAATCCCAACTTCAAAGAATGTCCTGCAGATCAGGGGTTGACAGAGGCCTTCTGATAGATCTTCTAACCCTGAGAATGCCATGATACATCTGCTGTCAAAGTAAAAGCAGCCCTAGTGCACTTCTTTATTTGCTCAACTGTTTATGCATGGAGAAGGTATCACTTTCCACATTAAATACTGAAATCTAATGGGTACTGCCACTGACAGCACCTTTTGCAATTCCAAAACACTTTCAAAGGCATGAAACCTCTGAGTATTCTGCTCAATGATTAAGCCTTTTAAACCAGAATTCTTACCTTACCCAACAGTATTGAGGCTTCTGTTAGTGAGGAATATCATAACTCAACCTAATTTCTGTTTGCATAGTCCCATGCTTTTTACAGATACAGCAGACCTGAGTCGTGATTCTCAGACAGATTCTGCATCATCCAGATATAAGTGGGACTTTTTAGTCCCACCACCACCTTCTATCAGGGAGCCCATTGAGACTCCCCAGTATGAAGCAGTAATAAAGAGCAACAGAAAACGTGGCTGCTTCGTTCTGTAGATGTGCTGGTGTTCAAAGGATGCAAAATAAAGCAGTGTCTTCTGAATACAAGCTCTCCAGGTTCAAGCACATTTTATGGTAAAAGCTCATTGTTAGTACAAGAATAGAACATTACACAATTTTTTATTCCTGAAGTCACATGAGTGAAAACAGAATGCACATTTCTGACTCACTTAATAGAAAACCTCACTTGTTTTCAAAAGAGCATTACAATTGCAGAAACCAGAATGAAGAGTAATAACCAAGGAAATACTATAACCAAGCCACAAAGCAACAGAAGTTCACATAACACAGAGTGGGTAACAATTATTTTAAATGCTATTTTTAAATGCTCCATTTTAACACCTGGTAGGTAACTATAAACTGTATGCAACTGCAAACATAGTTTAACTCAAGAAACTCTTAACATTTGTCAGGTTAGTATTCACTAGGTAAACAAGAGAACTTACCCCTCTTCCTGTGTGATGCTGCCAAATCCAAATCAACATTTCGTCTTCCACTCTAAATTAAAAGAATAATAAAAGCCTCATTTCCTCAGGTGATCTTATGTGGTGCATAATATTAGAGTATTTACATTTCATCCCTCACCATAAAAGTGAGACAGTTGACAGAGCTATAATTTTTTCAAATTTTTTTTACCGTTAGTGCTTCCTCTTAACAATGATGAATTAAGGTACCAAAACACAGAGCTAAACAAATGTTTCAGATGTACTTCCCATCCAAACATTCTATTGACAATCCCTAAATACATCATGCTGGTTTACTTACCAGTGAATAACCTTCCTCATCTGATTCTGGCTGAGATAAATCAGATTCACTTCTTGACTTCATCAGTCTGTAGCTTGAGTTTGCATGGACTGAGCGACTTTCTGCTGTAAGACTTTCACTCCTGCTTCAGGTGCACACACATTTGTGTGCACACACACAGAGAAAAAAAAATGCTGATATTACACAAAGGTAAGATAGCCAAATTTAGTAGGTGCCACAGTTTTATTTGGGAGGAGACTATCACAGAACATCACAAGACCACATTAAAGAGGAAAAGAGTGGTCTGATGGCTTCAATTATATTTAAAAAGGGTATTAGTAAATTCTGTTACTTCTTAACAGCCTTACTGGTCAAGTGAACAAATGTCAACTTCAAATGAGTGATTGCTCTAAAGCCTTCGTAAGTATTACACAGAATAAACAGAAACACTCTGAGCTGAGAGAACAAGAAACAGAGTAAGTGGGTGAAAAAGCACTGAACTTATTAAAAACCCACCCAAAAAATGCATCCTAAAGTTGATATGCTGGAGATGAAAGCCCTTTCACAATGACAGAGGCAGCCACCCGTGCTTTAGGGACTAGATTTCCAAAAAGAGGCAAAAAGAATTAAAGGGTACTGAATATATATAATTTTCCTCCTCAGTATACTAATATCTAACCCATCAATATCTTAATTTAAAATATCAAAATAGGACACCTAACAACAAGTCTTACCCATGCCTATGATAGGAATATCTGTAAAAATCAATCATGAACAACACTTTTGTCACAATAGGCTTTGAATCTTTTGTTTTAAACACACACAGTTGGTTTTTTTAACACTACTATATAGGATATTGGTATGGTTCAAAAAAACCACAAATATGGTAAAAAAAAATCCAAACACAAAAAAATCACATGAAAAATGAACAATTTTTCAAAGTACCTCATGCTGTCTGTATACCTGATGATCCGAACTACTCACCACTAAGCCCAATTTTGAAACTTAAATAGGGTACACACAGAATAAAATTCTTCAGGTTTAGTTAGCATGGCCAAGAAAAATTGAGAAAAATCATTCTTTTCAACAGAAGCATAACACTGCTCTCAGCAGTAATTTTCTTATAAATAAAACCGCAAAAATGCTCAGAGGAAAACTGGGGTTGTATAACCAATTCTAAAGGGAGTAGAGAAAAGTTAACCACGGTGTAAGAGTCAGCAAAGCCCACCTGGTCATGAGCCCGATGCCCTCTGGAGCAGCAGAGGGAGGCTGCTGGAGCTGCCCATCCTCCCTTCGCTTCTGCAGCTCCTCAATGGCAGGGCTCACGCCCAAGATCAGCAAGGCACATCTGTGGATCACAGAGTTGCAGGCAGCAGTGTACACATCCTGCCCTTCTGTCAGATCAGTGCTGATCCTTCGTTCCTGCTGGGACTGAGCAGGTGGATCATCAACTCTAGTCCCCGTCCCCGTGCTCATCCTATCTCGATCCCGACTGCGAGCTACTTCACGGGCTGATAGGAAACACTGAAATATTTCTGTAATATGCAACACAAAAAGAAAGTCTTAGTTTCTAGACAAAGCCACAGAGAATAAAATATTCATCTACATCTTGGGCCAAGAACTGCCCCACTATAAAGAACAACTAATATTTTTCTAACAGCAAAAGAATACAATGCTAATACAGTGCCATAAAAGAAGTCATGCAAACAAGTTAAATGAAGCATTTATACAACGTTAATTTCAAAATGAAGGACAATGCACTTTGACAGAACATCAAAACTCTTTCAGTGTCTTACTGCAACCCAACTCATGTTTGAATAGCACCAAAGAGATTATTTCACGTTTGCCTTTTAGCAGATGTGTATAAAATAATGCTTCTGTAAATCTGTATTGCAGACACCAGAATATCTCCAATTTGACACTGGAACAGTTTCAGGCTTTTATTACCTTTGGGCAGTACAATGAAGATCCTATCAAAATTCTTAGCCTACACTTTACTTAATTCTGCTGTAGTCTAAAAGGTCAGATTCTTCTAAAGAGTATGCGCGAGAGCCCCCCTCATCTATGCGCAAAGAACTAAAGTTCTCTTGATTTAATCATTTTAATTTTAAAGATTCAGATCCCCTTTGGAAAGGCAAAGGTAAAACCAAATATTTCCTTCACTGATATGAATAGAACTCCACATGCCAGGTTCAGCATCCCTTAGGAACACAAATCATCATCTTCCTACTAATCTGTGCATGTAAGACTATTGTCTGTCTGAATGTTTTTGGATACATTTCCTTTATTGTACCCAGAAGCCATGACTAGGTGGAATTTGAGAGCTCTGAGCATTTACCCAGAATAATTGCAAATCAAGCAGCCAAACATACTGCCTGTACTGAGTGGGTGACGTGTAAATCTTCTATAACTACAAATCAGCTCATGAATGTGCACTTCAGCTCCACTGCACTCCATGGAATTCTATAAAACTAAAGGTGTAACATACATTTTGGTCAATAAAGTCCCAAAGAGAAATGGGAGTGGAAGGCCTAATGGGAAACTGTCAGCAAAATAAGAGATGACATCAGAGACGGGAAAAAGATGAACATTTTAACAGTATCCAAAGGAACAATACTTGGAAAAGAAAATTGTGCAGCTATGGAAAATATTTCAAGTCAGCCAATTTCATTTTTTAAGCTACATACATTCTACAGAAATGTTCCAAGGCTAACACAAATGCTGTCTGGGAGAACACTCAGTTCACAACAGAGAAAAAACCAAACTCATGTGACTGTCTGTTGCTTTACTGAAACTGAAAAAATTAAGGATTAACTACCCCATCAAGCTGGACTACAAGCCCCAATGAGTGTAACAGTTTGTGAAATTCACCTTTTTCAAGCTATCTTCTGAAGAATTAAACAAGATGTTCAAGTCCAGGAGAAAATATGGCAAATACTGTTAAAAATACCAAACTCTGACTGAAACCTCCACATTTTTAAGAGCAGAGATATTCAAAGACAGAATTTAATTCCAACACAGTTCACTATTATCAACAGTTTTGTTTCCAAACTTCAGAATAGCATTACCCTTCAAAGCATAAAACAACAACACATACAGACACAGCCAAAATGCTGTATCTAAATACTCATGAAAACTCAGAGATACAATGACAAGAACTTCACAGAAAACAAGATGAAACCAAGTTGTCTTGCAGATAGTGCATACAGAAGTGCTGGTATATGTCATATGCCCTGAATTGCAGTGAACTTATTTAGTATTCACATTCATTTGTATCTAAAAACTTTCCTGAACTATAAAAAACATTACATCATTGTATAAAAATAAACCTCTCAAAATGTTTATGCAGACAGATCTTTCATCATCATTTAAATAATTTTTCAATTTTACCTCAGAGTGAAGAAGACACTGTCCTTCCAAAGGACACAGCATTATTTACACACATAACCAGTACTTACTACCAGCTGTCATAACTTCGTGTTCTCTTTCCTCCTCTTCGTCTTCTTGTTCTGGGTGTCCTTCCTCCCTGTCACGTTCTGCCTGCTCCTCCATTTCTGCTTCTTCATCAATTGTACGAGTAAAAGAATGTTCTTGAGTATCAACATCAGCAGATTCTTGGTTATCTAGCATCTTGATTAAAAAAATTACACACATGAAGTGAAATTCTCACCAAAATGAAAGATGAATGTACAAGGACACAGGCATTGAATAAGAGGTTTCTTCCTACCACAAAGTACTTTTGATACTGTGTGAAATATACAACAAAGACAGTTGCTTACATTCAAGGCTTTCAATAGTTAAGTTGGAAAATTTAATTTTCCTTTTGTAACCATGACTCACATTATCTGCAGAAAAATGTCTCCTTGCAATGCCTACTTACACTCTACAGTCAAACTTTTGACACTTCAGCACCAAAGCCTTTAGAAACCATAAGCCTGGGTAGACTGTGTAAAAGCAAACCAGGTACTTTTTCCTAATGGCATTAAATCTGAAGCAACAAATCTACTGCATATATCAGATTTGCAGTATTGTATCTCTAAGTCTGAGGATTTCTGGGAGTAACAGAACTTATTGCATGTGCACCCAATGCTTTCAGAAGTGCTGAGCCTCTTGCAACTATGTTCAACCCCTACCCTGAGAAAGGAAGTGGGCAAGATACACACATCCCCATAATATTAACCAAAAGTAGGAGACATACCTACACTATTTTTAAGAGCATCACTAGTGCTTTACAATACAGCTAAAAAGCCTCTTAATGTTACATGAGACTTTTGTTCATTAAAAGTATCTTGCTTGTAGATTGTAAACCACAATTAAAAATCCTATCAGAGAAACCTGCTTTAAGTACTACTCTGTATTGCTAAACAGGACCCAATCCTGTAATTCACTGAACACTTTCATCACTAATAAATCACTATAAATACATCACTAATAAAGTTTTTCAGAAGTAGCCAGTTTGAGGCCCAGTGGTCTCATATCAGACATTCACACAGGGCTGACAAGGACAAGTTGCCCTAAAGTAATGCTAGGACTAAGAAGATAATGCGGCCATGGAGGAAGGAAGAAAGGGTAGGCAAAGAAAGGGGAGAGAGAGGTTCAGAGATCAGAGGGCCACATAATGCAGTTGGATTCAGGAATGGCAGCCAGACAAAGCTGTGGCCTGCCCAACACAGCTGAGCTATCTTCAGCTAAACTGTAGGGCTTCTGTGGCCCAGCATTCTAGAGATGGGAGGAGGGAAAACCAGGCTCAAGGCTGGGCTTGGGTCAAATGATGCCAACCAATCATTTCCTTTAACTAAATTAATATCACATACTCTAGACTAATGGATTCCTAATTATACCCTGCCCATTTTCATTTGGAAACTTGTGAAGGTTTTACAACAGGATAGAAAAAAATACTGGCAATTATGTCATATTTTCTAAATAGTCAGTAAAGCCAGAAGAAGTGCAAAGAGATGCACAGCCTTACCCATCTGTCTCTGGAGGATGACCGCGTCTGAATAAGCTCCATGTTCTTGCAGGCAAGCAAGCGACTCCGAACTTTATACACACAGCGGTAAACTTCTGCCAAGGCCTTACCAGGCTGGTACCTACAGAAAACCACATCCAAGCCAGAAAAAAATCACACAAACTTCCTTTCAAAAAGTCAAGCTGAACTTTCAATAGCAGCTTTGAGTTACTTGCCTGCTCTCACCACAAGCTTGACTAAGTAAACTCGTATGTTTCAGAAGAGCTGCAAGGACAAATCTGGACACAGTGTCTAGGAGGGATTCATTACTTAAAGTTGCAGTATCCCAATCTGAAAATAGAAATGATTTATCAAAACTGGCTACCATTCCCAAAACCAAAAAAATACTTTTTTTTTTTCAATATTGTAGTCAATATCTTCAGCCATTTAATTTTTTAAGGAACTGTGTCACTATAGGACACGAAACAACACGACGCGAACACGCAGTTGTCTCAAGGAAGAAAAAAGGGAAGTTTATTTTCTGACTCCAGCATTTATAGATTTCTAAAGGTGACAGTGGATTGGAGGGTGAAAGGGACACCTCTCCAATGACACTGGACAAAAGAACAGTCTATCAAATTTCTCTTCCTCCATAAAAGAATGCAAAATAATAAGTTGTTTACAGAAAGTGTGTGAGAAAGTTTGCTACAAGAATGCAAACATCAGAAGGCTTAGAAAAATCTTAAAAAATCAAGGCAACAGAACTGACTTTTTAATTTCAAAAAAAACTTTCCCCCACTTTAAAAAGAGCCATTATTAAAATAATATTGCTCCACTATGAAATAACTGAACTGCCAGGCTAACCTTCACAAAGCACCATAATTCCCCATGGGGAAATAAAAAATTACTGTCACCTTTCTTTACAAATAAGTTCATAATATATTTTTGTGTTAAATGTTATCTATAAATCCTTGTGAACTGCTGTAGAAATGACAAAACATACCTGGCCATAGGAAAGTCTAGTCTAAAATACCTGCTCCTCAGTTCCATGACACTGCCTGTGATGCTCTGCTAACGTGAGCATACAACTTTCACTCAGCTGAACAGAGCAGAACCATATCAACTTCTAAGGAACCCAGTTCCACAGCCTAAATTATAGAGATCAGCCCATTCGACTCAGATTTTGCAAGCAGATAACCAGCACTGTTTTTACTGGAATTCCCACTTCCCTGGAATCCTGTAACAGAATTCCCTGTGTTGTTCTCAACAGGCACACAATACCATTTTCTCTTTTCTTCATCTGGTTCAGCTTGGCCAGAGCTACAGAAAATTATCTCTGGATACAGCAATTACAGTACAACTACAATGCTCAGTGGATCTCAATAAAAGGAACCTGGAAAGATTGAGCAGGAAACCCAGATTTTAGGCAATAAGCATGAAAAACTATTACTAGTGTAGCACCAGCCTCCCAGAGACTTGAAAAACAAAAGCTGACTTACCCCTTCATTCCATTCCTAACATATTTTGCAAGTTATTTTGCCTTCCCCCGTCTCCTCCCCTTTAATTTTTCTTTTTAATTGCAAGTTTCACCCTGCTCTACTCAGAAAATAGAAAAAAACAACAACTGAGTAAGCAAACAAGAGTTTCTTCTTACCAGTTCAGAGGGAAAACAACATCGAGCTACATGTTTGCCAAGCACTGAAATCAGTGTCAAAAGTAAGCAACAGAAAAAGCAAAAGAAAGATCACAGAACATAATAATAAATTAAGTTTATCATGTTGCAGAATTAAAAATCGTTGCCAAAGAAAATACAGGATTATGCTAGGAGCGTAGTTGGAGCGCTTAACTTGCTTTCAACATACACAGGTATTTTCAACACCTTACCTTTACTGACAGCATAGTCCTGCATACTGATCCACAGGCTCCTTGCTGGCTCTTTTGTACAACCCAAGGCCAAATCAACATAGACTGCGATCTCCGGTCTCATCTTATAATCAAAGGGCTTCTGCTCCTCATTTCCAGACAGGGCCACTTCTAACAAGGAGCTCATGCATTTGTCTAACAGAAGGAAAATACCACAGAAATTAAATTCTGCAAATGTTGAGGATTAGACACATCTATCTAACAGCACTTAAACCACCTTTCACCTTCCTCTTAGTTTAAAAAAAAAAAAAAAAAAAAATCAATCAAGACATGTTATTGTCCTTCCACAAATTCACCTTACATAGGGAAGTGACTTAAAAGACAATCTACATAAAATCTGTGGAGATTTAAAAGCATTATCCAACTCTTCTTCAAGAGCATAAATCTGTATCATTAATTCTACCTGAACTGCACAGCTATGCACTTGCAACTACTGCCTGGACCCATTTCAAAACACTGTCTTTTAAGTCTCAAAGTAGCCTACTCAGAACCCGAGGGAGGAGGAGATGTGAACTAAGAGGAACAGAGCACAAAGAAGCAAGAGCCCCAATCAGATAGAAAAGCATGAATGGAACACCACTGCTGAGTTGTTGATAATTCTGGTGGATCATAAAGAATGAAGTTTGCTATTAACAGTATTGTTTCTAATTAATTAAGAAATCATTTTGCAAGTAGAATAAAATAGAAGAGATTTTTCCAATAATTAATAACAAAAATTGAGTTCCTGGAGTGTCTGTTAAATGCTGAGCATCTAGGAGTAAAACATTTCCAATTAACTGTGTGAAGTCTGTAGTCTTCCACTGAGAAATTGTGATTTTTTTTCTCCAGAATGCATTTCCAAGACTCTTTATAAACTACATCATAACCTTAAATACCATTTGGGAACTTTTTGTATTACTACACAAATAGACAAGAATGCTGAAAGACAAATCTTTAGTACAGGGACTTATTCAAACATCATCAGAAATTTCACACCTGAACACATATTTACACTGACCATTAGGCACTGGCACTGAACAGCTCACCTAAATGAGGAATATCCATCTCCACTCCATCGCTGAACAGCGGGGTTTTGAGCCAGTAGGCCGTGTCCTGCTCCTCAGGGGACACTGGAGGTCCCTGCAGCATCCCCCCCAGGCAGCGCCCGATGAGTAGAGCCACCGTCCTCTCCAGGTCCACCAGCCACACCCAGGACTGGGCAGGCTGTGGCAGGGGCACGCCCGCAGGGTCGATCAACTCAGGGCCACCTGCAAGTATTCCGTGCCAGGTTAGTCACCCACGCCCAGGTGCCACAAACAATTCCAAAATCCCAACACTAATGGCAGATCTTGTTCATGTTTCCCAATTGATCGCAGATTTGCCCCTCAATCAGCAACCTTCCAACTGAAGAAACAGCAGCTAGGACAAACAGATCTCTGAACATTGAAACTACAGCACAGCAGAGACCACCACCAATCATGGCACAGCTGCTCATGAAGCAAAGGCTCTTTTAAACTCTGCCCAAGAACTTGCTTTGTCTAATGCACACTCCTCTGTGTTCTGCTAAACAAGTATAGATTAAGGATACAACTAGAAACAGCACTCAAAACAGAAAAAAGTATTTCACAGCAAGGGATGTTAATACATCAACGAAACTGAAAAGGAGATGCAGCAGGAGACACAGTTTAAAAAAAAAACTGTGTCATCTTAAAAGGGAGAGCTAAATTTCACTAGAATAGATGCCACTGTTTATTTTTCAGATTAAAAGCATGTTTGTTATTACACTTACCATGAAGAGGCCACTGTAATTCTTGATCTTCCAAAAGGGCTGCAGCAGGCAACAGTCTGTTGAGACGATCTAAAGGTGGCAGCAGATCCAGCAGGTAACTCAGCAAAGGCCGGGCTACTGACACTGGCAGCAGCAACAGTGAGTTGACAATCTGGGAGAGCATACTGCCAGCAGCTGATACATAAATCACATCTGCAGAGAGAAAACCAAACCTGAATTAATTACAGTTATGGAATTACATAAGCACAATTTTAAAAGTCAAAGAATTGCATCTCACCTATCTCAGAATGTCTTAAACAATAAAGGTTGAATTGATGGGTTTGTTTAATTATTAATCTCTTGTTTTAGTTACACACTTCCCAGTAATCACAATAATTGTACTTCTAAAAAGAGAAATCTACAACTAATGAAACTGGAAGAATAATTGGACATGCTGTATTGTGTTTACATTCACATTCTGGAGTGAAGGTGAACAGAATGGAGAACTCGCATTCTCCAACCTGTGTTTTTCCTGCACACAAAATGCCCTATGAATAACATGAACCAGCCATTCCTGGGTAGATACCTCATGTCTTCCTTTGGGGGAGACTTGGGATGCCTAATTTATGCAGATACAGGAAAAATAAGGGTTTTTTAATTCAAACCTAAGCAAAAAAAAGTGCCCTAAGTTTACAGAGCCACCATTACTGATTTTTCCATGGACGGTTACCTCTCAGTTTTTCCCCAACACTACCATTCCAAGAGCTTTCCTTAAGCAGTGTTGCAGAACGGGAATAGATATCTGTAGCATGAGGCAATAAAAGCTGAAGGTGCTTGTGAAGCAGTGCCACACTGCTGGAATTCTAGAAAGAAACAAATGTAAGAATAATTCTGTAAATACATATAAGGAGTTCACCATTTAAAACACTTCAGCTTTCAAATACTCAGAAGATTTTCAAAAGGAACCTTACAACATTCTGATACTTATGAATACCGAATTATTTTTTTCTCTCCTAAATGGTAAAAAAAAGGATACACACCTCAGTAACACTGTTGATGTGGCAATAAGCCAGTAATTGTTTCTGTAGGGAACACAAAAGCTCATGCAAATGAGCAGGTTGGCTGTTTTCTGAAGATGATGTACCTAGTAGAAATTTATCACTGTTTTTTTCCAGTTCTCCGAAGGCTTGGTCCTATATTAAGACAAAAGCGGAAAAAAGATAACAATTAACTCTGTTTCAAGAACTATAATACTTTATTATCACCTAAAAACAAGCATTTTCATCTTTACTATGTGCACCTGTAATTACTGAAGAAATTGGATAATGTCAAGTGGATCATGGGATAACCAAACTTGAAATTCCAATTGTTTATAATGCCACAGGAGCGACTGTGGTAGCCGTCAGGCGAACATTTCTTATGATACTACTTTCACATGCAGCAATGCTTTTATTCCTCACCAAGGATTCAAAAACTCAGTTCCTAACCTAGCCCCCAAAGCACAATGTGTTAAAATAATTTAAGCACATGTGTAAAAAATGTGGAACAATTCCTTAGGATCTGTTGTGGGCTGATGCATAAGGTATCTCACATTATAATCCCTGATTGCACTATCCAGGATGGCAGTACAAGGAGAACATAGATGGCTGCTTGACTTCCCTTGGAATCCATTGAGTTAGTTTCAAGCTGAGTTTCAAAAACTGAGTTAGTTTCAAGCGGCCAATTCAAAGCAGACAGGTCCACCTTGCTGACTGAAGGAGGTCTAGAGAGAAGAACAAAACACTGCCAATGCCGTGATGAAGAGCTCCACACTATGCCAAGAAGTCCAAACCTCTGATTTCTTTTCACTGTTGAATTCAACTGGCTGGTTGATTAAGAAGCTGAGTCAGTGATTTGCTCCCATGCTCCCCTACACTTTCCAAGAACAACAATCTGGCTGACACACTGTGTTTAGTAAGACTTGTACTTGCTGCTCTATTACAAGGTAGTTACCACCATAGTGAAGTTAATTAAACAGATTAATGCTCCTGGTGTCTGCTTATTGTTCCCTGGTGGCTGAGATTATACTGACAAACACTGTATAGAAACTATTTACTTCTTGTGCTATGTTTTCTCTTCCAGAAAAATCTGAAACCAAAGCAAGAGCAATAAAATAGAAAGATGAAACCAGCTGCACTTCATAAGTCACCTTAAACAATAAATAAACAACACTTAAAACAATAAATACCACTAAAGCAATATTAGAACCATATTGTTAGAGATGATTTAACTGACTTTAGTCCACTTAAGGACAAATACATGTGGCAGTGCTACTTCAGATAAACAAAATGAGCATCATTTCCTTAAGATGAGGGGGGAAATAGTAACCCTTCAAAGTATCAAAAATGAATTATCATTTAAAAAGAAAAATTAATATGAAGGCTGTACATACTGTATAAAATCCCAAGTTTCTCAGAAGAGTCTTCATTAAGATTTCAGCTAGATGAGTGTCTGGATGACTGCTCTGGACAGCATATGCTTGATCAGAGAGGTTTCCATAGCTGGTACACATCGAGGCAGTTTCTGTGGTATCGGATGGGGAGCTATAGCCAAGCAGTGAAGCTACATGGGTGTGATCCTGCAAGCTTGTCAGAATGATGTCCAACTGCATTCTCTAAAGAAGAATGTTTAGACACAAAAATCATTCTTCGTTAGTAAAGATAAAATAATGAGCTCAGAAGAAAAAAAGCATTAGTCATAGCTACCCAATAAAAATCTTCTAATGGGACACAGAAATAAGCTGGAAGGCTTTACCAAAATATTCCAGGTTTTCATGAAGATTTGTACTATTAGAGAATGGATAAATATACTGAATTACATTGACCATACCTAGTAAAAATCTGAGACTAAGAGAGACAGAAACCAGACTGCCCACATGGTGGGCAATGAGTGTAAGACACTGAACCAAACACTTTCTCCAGTATTTCCTGGAGAAATCTGATTATCTGGGAAGACGGGTGGGAGACAAGCAATTTCTCTACACTGTACATAGGAAAAAGGGTACAAAAAATGAACCTTGCAGTCATCTTTGCAAAGTAGGGTGAAATCCATGTAGGGAAAGCATTATACAAGTATTCATCCCAGGAAACAGTTAATTTTCTCTTACCAAGGCTTGTTCAATCAATCTAGTATTCAAAATTATCTTATCTCTAAACTTGTCTGAATACACTGCCATAGCAATTCATAAGCTCTCTGTAGTTGACCTTCACTGGAGAAAACAAGCAGTGCTCCCTTCCTCACCCCCTCCTGGTTTAGCCAGGCTGCCCTACAGATTTTTTTACGCTGGGCCTTGCACTGCACCTCCCCAGAAATGCACTTGCACTCTGCAAATGAGGCTCACCTCATAGCTCAAAATTCCCTCAGCATAACCCAACTGCTCTCAGGCATATTTTTACGTGACCTTACCTGTCCTTTTGATAAGCTTTCCCATCTATCAGGACCTTGGGGTAGAAGAGAATGTAGCAATTCCATTCTCTCTCGCAATGGAGGAAGCAGCATAGTTGCTCCAACTGACAGTGTCTCAATTACAACCTAAAATCAGAGCAGCCAAAAATACGTCTTCAGTGGAGAAGGGAAATAATCAACCCACCTGTATCCTTAAAGAATACCGTACACCACACATGATATATCCCAAATATCTCCTTAATGTCATTTAATATCAGAATTCTACCACACAACAGCACACTAATCATTTATGCTGTGACACAAACAATGTGCAGTACAACGAAGGAGTGAAACAGGACCAACAAAAGTTGCTATTTCCTGTAAGAGTGTATCTTAGGAGAATTACTCAACCAAGTCAGTTATTCAACCCACAACAAAAACATTTTAGGCTCATTATTACAGAGAAGAATAATTTACAATTTACCAAATTGTTTGCATAAGGATTTCAAAAAGCTGCTCTTTCTCCTCTGCCTTCAGATCATAAAACAGTGATGGTGACTACATTTTTTACCTTTAATGAGTAAAACTGGGAAGTCAGCATTGTTCAGAAAATCTGATAAATATCTAACTACACAGAAAAAAAAGAGAAGACAGTAGTACAATTTTCACATGTAAACAGCATGGATGACTTACTTCTTGAATTTCATCAGGGACAGAAGAGTCCATCAGTCTGAACAAGAGATTTCGAAGAGGACCAGCCTGCCGGCCAAGAATGCTGGTGGCTACACCTCCAGCCAGTGCAAGTGCAAGGTGATTAGAAAGCAGCTTCAAACACAATTTAAGAAAATTGTGATGTTCCCTGTAAAAGAAATACCTATCTATTAACCTCTCCTACTATTAGCATGACTCCCTTCCACTCATTTGCGCACTAAGCTTTTAACTCTCCTTTGATTTTTCATACCAGAAAGGCAAGTAAATTCCAACCGGGAGTTGAAGGAAACTCCTCGGAGAAACTTACTCCCAACATCCTTAAAAGAACAAAAACTGAAACTAGAATAGAGAAGTTCTTTTGTGGACAATGGTTGTAAGAGGCATTCACTTTAGATTCGTAGTCCCATGAATTATGAGGCAAAATAATAATAAACAGTAATAAACAATAATATGATAGAGGGAAAAAACTTCTGAGAAGCAATAAATGTAATCTTCTCTCAGAATATTTAGAAGTACAACAATCAGGTTCAAAACAAGAAGTCAGGATATTAATTTCTAGTCCTCTTAAAAAAATTTGAAACACTGGTTACAGGAGTAAGAACTGACAACAGAGAAACAGTACATGCATTTCAACTACACAGAAAAGTGTGTTTTAAAGGAAAGATCTGAAGTAAAGCATTTAATTCATTGCATAATGGAAACAAATTTCAGACTAAAGATCCTGCTACATTTAGGACACTGTAAAGCTCCTCTGTTATACAAATGCACTAGAGTAATTCTACACAAATGGCACCTGAGTGAGCAGGTAAACCAGACTTATGCTTGTTAAAGAATAGAGTAACCAGGACTGAGCCATGCACCACTGCTGTGAAGAAAAAACAAATATAAAAATCTGTGACATGCATATGCTGTATGTACCTTGATGAAGGAAAAGGAAGAGGAGGAATTTCACTGTTAATTTTGTCACAGTAGTGCTCAAGAAAAGAACGAAGATGTGAAAAGGTACTTTCTTCAAGGTCGACACAATAGGGTCTGTGCCATGCCACAACTTGCCTGGAATCAAACATCAAGGAAAATTACCTTCTGGAAACCTTTACCTGCTCTAATAAATTAATAGTTTAAACAAGTTGAATACACACTTAACTAAAGCAGGTTCTTTCTTAGAGCAAACTAATACAACTATGGCAGACCAACTTCCTGACCCATAAAGGTATTTTCTTCTCTCTTTTCTGTAAAACTCTTTACAATCAAACACTCCACATTTATGGAACAAAAACACCTCAATGCCATAAATCTAAAGCCATATGCATTTAATCTGATCCAGGCAAAGGCTGACCAGTAGTCAAAAATCTGGTTTTAGCATAAATGTCAGGTTAGAGGCTTTGATAAAATGCACGGAGCGCTATTTCCTTATTTGACAGCTCCCTTGAGAGCAGGGCATTTGAAATTCTTCTTGAATTATCTTCCAAATAAAAAGTTTTTCTGTTCCTTTGTGTTAGTCCATACACAAATGTTTACTGTTTCACTTCAACCACTTGCTAACACCTTTGGTGTAAAAGTATTATTTGAGTTATTGTCTATTAACAACCAAACTATTTATTTAGATAGCTATTTTGAGTTTAACATGTAACCATACAGAAATTTTTTAAGATCTTTAAATGCACCTCAGTAATTTGTCTCAACTTCCCCTTTCCCAAAGCTTCCTGATTAGCGTACTACTTATCACACTAAAAGAAACTTCCCAAGCCATAAAAAATCCCCTTAGAAGCAAAAAATAAAGAATACTGAGTTGTTTCACCTCCCACTGACTCCCTTTGTCAGTATCTAGCAAACAGAGGTAGGTTTTGTCTAACTACACGTAAGAAACATTCATACATGAAGAAGAAATACTCAAATCTTTGGTGCTGATACATTTTCACTTGTAACATGCACCAATTAGCGGAGAGGAGGGAGGAAAGATGAGAGGAAGAAGACTTTCCAGACCAAAACATTACAACCAGAATACTTGACAGAGATGATGTGGGGATGCTTTCAAGAAATAGTTAAATGTATCCCAAAGAGGATTTGCATAAAAGAATAAAATTATACCTGTCCCAAACGTCATCATTACCTGTCCCTTGGAAGAGCTGTCCAGGCAAGGCTATGGGATGTTCCTGCTGAAATCTGTTGAATTGCAACTCCATCTAAACCACTTACTTTCTTTGGTTTAGTAATGGGGCCAGTAGAGTTTCCCTGTCCACACTGTCCCATTGAATTGTTACCCCAAGCATAAACTTCATTATCTATAAACATAAATAAAGCAGAAAAAAGTTGAAATACAACTGCTTTTGATCTAGAGGAGGATTAAGTATTTTTACAGCTTATTCTCTTTACCATGAGAAAGTGCCAAACAGTGACTGTCACCAATGGAAATGTCAACTATTCTTGTAGCCGCCAGCTCTTCAATGAGCTTGGGTCTGAGAGCAGTCGCCTCTGAAGAGCCACAGCCAAGGCAGGCCCCGCAGCCCCACGCATAAACCTGGAGCAAAGCAACCACAGAACAGCTGCAGGTCACACCTGTGCTACTGCTGAGCACAGCAAACAACATCCCAGCAAACCACCTGTACAAGGACTGCAATTACACTTGCAGCACAATGTGCACAGGACTTTCCTCACTGAACACACAGCTCATACAGTGCGCACTCCTTCCCCCAACCACTGAGGTGCCACACAGCACAGCACCAGGGAGGCTGCTGCAGGAAAACAAACTGCTATAGTGAATGTCAACATTCCTAACCCCCACCTAGAAAACCCACTGCCTCTGAGTCACAGCGCTGAAGGTGGGGAGGCCAGCTGGGTTACACATGTGGAAATGCTTGTTGGATTACATGCACCCATCATGCCAGGAAGGGCCCTTGTTTACCACCTCAACATTTAGCTCCAAGCTCTCCTGAGATTTTTCAGATTAGAAATAAAACTTGTAGTTAATACCTATATTTTAATATACATATACATTTAAAAAAATTATTAAATCACTTAATCACCTGAGTTGGTTACTGTATTAAAAATTACAAGCATTTCATTGTTGTTTGTTTCTTGAATCCAATTTGATTTTACACTGGTTACATTTATTAACATAAAAAAACTACGTCCTCTATGACTAAGCAAGAATCTTGAAAAGTGTGTCTTAGATGACTCAGCACATTTTGAAATACTCTTGTGCATTAGGTACTTCAATCTCTAATCAAGAGCTTCACTTCTACTTAAGTACTAGTTGAACATTTTCTCAACAGTTAAAACAATAAATGCTGAGATAATGTGAACCCAGACTCTCTTCACCAACTCCCGTAATTTAAGTGCAACTTGTTTTGCCTACCTGCCCTGTTGATGTCAAGGCAAGCGAAGACTGACTTCCAGCACAAACTTTTCGAATAAACATTCCTTGCAAGGCTTCTATAACTTTAGGTTTATATACTCTATTTGTATCACCATGACCAAGTTTGCCTGCAAAGGGAGGAAACACAACTGGAAGGTATTTTCAATGGACAGACAACAATTAAAAGTACCCCAAAAGAGTTTTTTTTGGCTTTCAAAAAATGTCAGAGTGGATTTTTAAAGTTATAACATATTACAATTTTTATAAAACCTATTCTCTTTCAATTACAGTAATTACAGACTTGAAGAAATATATATATTTATTATAGTATATTTTAAAATTGAAACACAAATCCCAGGCAGTTTGTATGTAATAGTTTGTAAGACATAATTAGCTACGGTCATATCATGAGTAAGCTTATTTGAAAGTCATCAGCACAGCATTTTTTCCAGAATTGTTCATCTATTCACTGACCTTTCTGCGCTGTGAAACTCCTCCCCTGCTGAAAATCTTTTTTTTTTAACCCTATAATCTTGCAGGTAAACTTCAGATATCATATTTAGATTTTTTAAGAATCTCATTCTTGAACAGCTACCAAATGACAAATAAAAACCAGAACCGAACTGCAAGGAGAACTGAAACTATGAGGCAGATGGAATAAGACAAGAATTACTACTAAAAACATTTGTTTTACCCACCATTGTCTCCTCCTCCAAATGACCACACTGTTCTCCCATCTTTGGACAGAGCTATCGTGTGTGAACTGCCACAGGAAACCTCTCCTACATTGCTAATATCTTTTACTAAAGTTGGAATGTTGCGGCTGTTGCTGTCACCATGACCTAAGGAAAAAAGAAAGAAATATTTTCTTTTTGTGATGATTGAAGTCCTATATCTGTTTTGCAATCATAAAATATTGCAAATTCCACATGTATTGCAGTCATCATAAATGATGATTTCTGCCAACTTTTTGGAAAGATTCATAGTAAGGTTTGGAAGACATCTGTCATAAAGTTAAACATTAAATCTTTAGGACATGCTCCAGAACACCTGTTCATATCTCACTGCCTTTAAAACTTACAATTATTTTCTACCAAGCTGAAAAGAAATGAAAGTAATTGCTAGTACAACTGCCTTCAATACCAGCTGATTAGGTAGCTAGACTTCCCAATACCGGGCAGCCGGTATCCTGCACAGCATGAGGAAGCTGCGATAAGGGCCCCCTGTCACTCCTGTCCATATTGCACAGACTGAACAGATCAGCCCCTCAGACGCCTTTAGGCAGCCACATTTCTAAGGGGTCCTTTCTGCAGCAACCAAGTACATTACAGCTATCACCTACTTCATAAAAAGTTTTATTTCTACTAAACTCCAGAAAGTCTGTGGATATAGAAGAAAAATGGAGAACAGAGGAAAATTAATATCACTGGTATCCATAACGGATTAAATATTAAGAACTTCCTATAACCCAATGAAATGTTACATTTATCTACATTCTGGAACTCACCACTGTACATTCCAAGACCCCAAGGACATCAAAACTCCACAATAATCTAAAACTCAAGGAGAACATTTCCACAATTCCCACCAAAATTCCAGTTAAACCTCTAACACAGAGTTCTTTCCTTAACAACAGGGATACACTTAGAACTTCTACTGATTCCCCTGAAAGCTGTGACTGTTGAACACCCTCTTCATCTTCCACCCCTACCACTTGCTTGCTCTTACCCCTCTATACTTGATGATTGTGACATTTAAAGAAAAGAAAACAGAAGGGAACTAAAGCTCAATTTGAAAAAATTTTCTATGCAAAACCTGTTGGTTTGACTGAACCTGCTAAAGAAGGGTAGTTTTACACCAGGCATAGCAGCTAACAGCAAAGATTATGAAAAAGACAAGTGAACTTGAAAGAAATAGTAATACAGGGTTTCTTGTTTCAGCTTAATTTAACTTTTTAGATGTATTAAGGTAAAAGAACACTAAGCCATTCTGGCAAACTTAGCATCAAGTATCCTTATTAGAATCGGACCCTTAATATTATTAGAAAGTTATTCTTCAAAGTTTATTAGAAGTTTATTCTTCAAAGAATCATGCTACCATCACACTAAATGAGGTTTATCTAAAATTTCAGTTTATTTAAAATGTCTATTATTTTTACATTCCAGTGACATTAGTAACCACATAGTCTTAGGAATGAATAAAAGCAACTTGCCTTGAAATGAAAAATCTTTTAGAAATAATCTTTGTAAAATTAACTGAATTAAAAACTTTTAAGAGCCTCTGCACTTGCCAGCTGTACACACACACCTGAGTACATGTATATGTGTATGTAGACTGGACAACTGGAGAACAAGGCAAACAGACGTATAAAATCATTACTAGACACAGGAATTTTTGCAAAAGGATCTCATGAAATTTTCAAATTACCTAATCTTCCGAAGTCTCCTTCTCCCCATGTGTATAGCTCTCCATCTTCTGTAACAGCAGCACTGTGTCTGTAGCCCGCTGATACACACACAACCACCTACATTACACGCATAAAGAAAGACAATGTTTTTACACAAATCAAGCGGGAAGTTTGAAAGCTTAGGAGAGTCAAGTTTCAGAAGGAGCATACATAAACTAACTTGTTAATTCACATGGATCAAGTACACACATAATCTTTGCAATCTTTTCTGTTTATTTGATAAGGGGAAATAAGTACAGAAAAAGTTTATATGCAAAACTACTAATGATTCATTTACCAAGCAGGTTTAGCATCATGATATCCTAGTCTCAGAGGAGAAAAAAGCAGCATTAGCGGTTGTTTAAGACACTAAACAAGCTGGATGTGAAAGCCTTGATGTTGCAGCTAGCAAAACTGAAACTGCAATTCAGCGAAAGCCCCTGAACAAGTTTGACTGAAGGCTATGAGAAGCTTTCCTGACAATGCTGCTGCCCAAATCATAGGCCTACAGGCAACCATAAACTCTAGTGTTTTTGTTGCAAGCAGACCCAGCCTCAAAAAGAAGTCTAGAAAGAACACAGAACTCTTTCTTAGGATTTTTTCTATTTCAAACTTTACACAACATCCCAGCTGAACAGAACTAAAACATGTGCTCCACTATAAAAAACATACCTTCCCTTGCAGGGGACCCTGAATAAGTTTGGGATATTTCTGAGTTGAACTATTTCCATGTCCCAGTTTTCCGTAGTCACCATCACCCCAGCTGAAGACTTCCCCTTCTGTTGTAAATGCTAAAGTGTGACCATCAGATCCTTTTGAAGAC
>VYZP01033168.1:8556-129383 GCA_013400635.1 Hypocryptadius cinnamomeus
GGTGGCTCCTCTGCGCTTGCCGGAGCAGCGCCAAGGGGAAATCCCGGCCCGGCACAGGGGTGGGGGGGGAGGTGAGCTGGGCAGGTGGCCGAGCGGTGTCCGTGTGCCGCTTAATTTTATTTATTTGAATGGTGTTAAAGCCTCTGTAGTTCTAAGGACAGGCTAAACCGTTCTGCCGGTGGTCCCGCTTGGAATGTCATTTTGAGGAGGAAAAAGCGCGTATTGCAGCGAAATGTGGGAGCTGCTGCGGCTCCCTGCAGTGCAGCTGTGGCAGTGCAGGTGCCCAGGTGCCAGCTCCGGTGTCCGCTGCCCTCTCCCCAACCCCAGCTCTGGCTCTCGTTGCACCAGAAGCACACGCTAATGGTTTATTTCCGAGTGATGGCATTGAATTTCTCTAAGGTGACTTCCTGGAGGCGCTGGCGGCACGTCCCGGGTGGGCTGCGGTGCGGGAGCGCGGGGTTCCCTCCCGGAGCAGTGAGTGCCTCCCTGTCCGTGGGTGAAGCTGCAGCGCAGGGAGGGGTCTGGAGGCGCTGATCCCGTTGTGCAATGGGCACTTCCTATCTGACAGGTCTGAAGGGCGAAGTGCTACGAGGCACGGTGTTGCTAGGCTCGGTTTCACTGCTGAGGAGCGTTTTTTTGAGGAGAATTTGTCTAATAAAAGCTGGCACACCTGGCCAAGGTCTTCTGGTGGCATGTGGTGCCACTGTCTGTGTTTAGTTTCTGTTCAGCTGACTGGGGCTGTGGTGGACAAACACATAGTGATGGATTTGCATGATTTACAGTGCCTTTTTTTCCTAACTGAAATGGAAAGCAATTCATTTCTAGGCACCTTGTTAAAAGAACCACTGCAGAATACTTAGTTGAAGGCTACAGTTGTTCACAGTGTCTAAATAAACGCTGCTTTGGTGGTTGTTTAGGTGTGTAGCCGAGCACTGAATGATTTTACTCCAATATCCATCATTTAGGTGTCCCTGTAGTGAGCAGCACTGACAGGAGAATCTCAGGAATTGGCCAGAGCTTCACCTCCCAGCCAGTGCCTTGTCCTGGTGGTGGCAAAGCCCAGAGCCAGGTGCTGAGGAGGTTCTGTGCACTCAGGTGAAAGCCATCCCTCTGGGCAGCCCAACTCTCAATCAGGCATTGTGACAGTGCACCTTTGTGCATTATTTAAGCCCCAAACCTTGCATGTGACCCACTGCCAGGTCTCTAATGACATGAGTACTGTTACATAATGAAACTCATCTGCTTCACGCCAGAAGTGCTGGGAGTTTCAGGCCAGCACTACGGTGGAACAGGACTGGTCTGCCTCCAGACTGATTTATCTGTTTATTTGGGGTTGAATTTGCATTTTTCTCTGCCTGTACCTATTCAGTGTGGAGCACTGGCTGAACCAGTATCTTTTACAGCTGCACACGGGAGCTGATCCTTTCTCAGATGGGTGTGCACCCCTCTGAGCCTGGGTGCACATGGCTCTTGCCTTTGAACTTCCTCCTTTCATTTCACTGAAAGAATTTCAGGGGAATTTGGATTCTAGGAGTTAATTGCTTTTCTGCTGAAGTTCCTGATGTAAATTTTGGGAGCAGAAACACTGATATTGCAATGTTTTTGCTACCCAGGCTGCTCCTAGGAAATCCTCATGGACTCAATGATATAATTTCTTGAACCGTACCTGACCCACATTGTCTAGGAAACTTGTTGTACAGGTGTTGTGCAACACCTGCAAGTTTGTAGTGATTCTTAATGAAAGATGAGGTACCCAGCTGGAGCCTTAGCCATAAAAAGCAGGTGATGGATTGAATGAGAAAGTTCTTGCAGGCTATTATTGAGATCAATCAATACACACAGTGTGATCCTAGTTCTCCACAAATTCATTATTAGAGGTTAAAAATTGGTCAAGTACAAAGCTTGTCCTGATGTTCAGAGTCAAGCCAGTCCATTAGCTGTTGCTGTTGGCAGCTTGGCTGTGTGATTTGGGAATGAAAAGGTGAAAGCTCCAGAAACTTTGCTCCTGAATGCCTTGTCTCTTGGAGGCACAGTGCTTTGTACCCCAAATTGGAGCTAAAGGTGGACTTTGGACAAGTATTTCACTTGCTAGGGAGGAGGGAGCTTTCTGGGGAGTGTAAAACCAAAAAGTGTTGTCAGGTTCCAGGGTCTGTTTGTCAGTCACAAGCTCTGCAATCTCAGCAGCCCCAGGTGTGCAGGCTGTTATCTGTGTGGTGTCTGTTGTGCACCCCTGCCTTGCCACCAAAGAACATCAACAACAGGCTGTGCAGAAACTTTCCTTGGGAATTTTCAAGGAGGAACCTGATTCCTGTGCTATCAAAACTCATGTTATAAAACTTTGCATAGCTGCTGCCTTTTTTTTTTTTCTCCCAAAGTGGCTATGAGGAAACAATCCACTGTGTATGTAGTGGGAGATCAGAGTTCAGTGTGTGGGATGACTGCAAATCTGGTTGCTCCTATCCAGGCTTCAGGGATTCCTGAAATGTGCCTCTGTGTGTTTGAGGGTGAAAATAAAACAGCTACTTACTGTGGTGGGTCAGTGGAGCTTTTCTAAGATGACAAGTTCTTGATGAGTGAGAAGGAACCAGACTAATTAGCAGGTGATGAACTGTGATTGCCCCTTAATTTAACCACACTACCCTGAAATATATAAACATTGAACTTGGACCAGGCCCACTGCTGTACTGACTTAAGGCATTAATAAATACTCTTTTGAATCTAAATATTTTCAAGACAGTTCAGAGAAAACTGCCAGCTCAGGCTGTGCACTTGATACCAAGACAGAACTGCTTTTTTAACACTAGGAAAGGGGGGTTTGTATCTATTGTTCATTGATGGAGCAAACCTGAATGGCAGCTGTGCTGTTCTGCTGTGGTGGTGCTTGGGTGGCTCTTGGAATCACAGCTGTGCCAGAGAATAAAACAGGACAGCCAAGGCATCATAGAACAAAATATATAAATTCAGTACTTTGCTCTAAATATGACAAACAGCAAAATTCTTCCATGTATTGTGCTGACAGTGAGTTTAATACAGCCTAAACCACTAAATCTCTGCTGTAACAGCATTAGTTGGAAGCAGTTACATCCTCTCTTGATAATACAAGTCAGGAATTAGAGGACTGTTGTGCCTAATGCTGTTTTGGTGGGATTCTTGCTCTCTTCTTCTTAATGGATCCAAATTCCTAAAGCCATTGATTTTAGAATATTCCTACAGAGGGAAAATATGTAACAGAGAGTTGAAGTGTCTTGTGGAGGGAGATATTGTGTGTGTGTCTCAACTAATTGGATAGGAGCAATTAGTTAAGCAGTTTATGAGCTGTTCTGGGCATGTCCCTCAGCAGGCACTGAGGTGCAGGGCCCTGCCTGCCTTGGTGGCTGTGCTGATTTAGTGCTTCCTGCTGGGATTGGAGCCTCAGCCAAAGAGAAGGAGTGGGATTGAGTGGTTCTGAGCTCCAGTTCCAGCAGGTACAGCCTCAGTGGTGGAACTGGGGCAGTCCCACAGCACGTCTGTGGCTGCTGAGAGCGGGTGGTGCCTCAGCCTGCTGAGGGTGAGGCAGAAAATAGGAAGGATATAGAAATAGGAGAGCTCTTNAGCCATCCCTCTGGGCAGCCCAACTCTCAATCAGGCATTGTGACAGTGCACCTTTGTGCATTATTTAAGCCCCAAACCTTGCATGTGACCCACTGCCAGGTCTCTAATGACATGAGTACTGTTACATAATGAAACTCATCTGCTTCACGCCAGAAGTGCTGGGAGTTTCAGGCCAGCACTACGGTGGAACAGGACTGGTCTGCCTCCAGACTGATTTATCTGTTTATTTGGGGTTGAATTTGCATTTTTCTCTGCCTGTACCTATTCAGTGTGGAGCACTGGCTGAACCAGTATCTTTTACAGCTGCACACGGGAGCTGATCCTTTCTCAGATGGGTGTGCACCCCTCTGAGCCTGGGTGCACATGGCTCTTGCCTTTGAACTTCCTCCTTTCATTTCACTGAAAGAATTTCAGGGGAATTTGGATTCTAGGAGTTAATTGCTTTTCTGCTGAAGTTCCTGATGTAAATTTTGGGAGCAGAAACACTGATATTGCAATGTTTTTGCTACCCAGGCTGCTCCTAGGAAATCCTCATGGACTCAATGATATAATTTCTTGAACCGTACCTGACCCACATTGTCTAGGAAACTTGTTGTACAGGTGTTGTGCAACACCTGCAAGTTTGTAGTGATTCTTAATGAAAGATGAGGTACCCAGCTGGAGCCTTAGCCATAAAAAGCAGGTGATGGATTGAATGAGAAAGTTCTTGCAGGCTATTATTGAGATCAATCAATACACACAGTGTGATCCTAGTTCTCCACAAATTCATTATTAGAGGTTAAAAATTGGTCAAGTACAAAGCTTGTCCTGATGTTCAGAGTCAAGCCAGTCCATTAGCTGTTGCTGTTGGCAGCTTGGCTGTGTGATTTGGGAATGAAAAGGTGAAAGCTCCAGAAACTTTGCTCCTGAATGCCTTGTCTCTTGGAGGCACAGTGCTTTGTACCCCAAATTGGAGCTAAAGGTGGACTTTGGACAAGTATTTCACTTGCTAGGGAGGAGGGAGCTTTCTGGGGAGTGTAAAACCAAAAAGTGTTGTCAGGTTCCAGGGTCTGTTTGTCAGTCACAAGCTCTGCAATCTCAGCAGCCCCAGGTGTGCAGGCTGTTATCTGTGTGGTGTCTGTTGTGCACCCCTGCCTTGCCACCAAAGAACATCAACAACAGGCTGTGCAGAAACTTTCCTTGGGAGTTTTCAAGGAGGAACCTGATTCCTGTGCTATCAAAACTCATGTTATAAAACTTTGCATAGCTGCTGCCTTTTTTTTTTTTTCTCCCAAAGTGGCTATGAGGAAACAATCCACTGTGTATGTAGTGGGAGATCAGAGTTCAGTGTGTGGGATGACTGCAAATCTGGTTGCTCCTATCCAGGCTTCAGGGATTCCTGAAATGTGCCTCTGTGTGTTTGAGGGTGAAAATAAAACAGCTATTTACTGTGGTGGGTCAGTGGAGCTTTTCTAAGATGACAAGTTCTTGATGAGTGAGAAGGAACCAGACTAATTAGCAGGTGATGAACTGTGATTGCCACTTAATTTAACCACACTACCCTGAAATATATAAACATTGAACTTGGACCAGGCCCACTGCTGTACTGACTTAAGGCATTAATAAATACTCTTTTGAATCTAAATATTTTCAAGACAGTTCAGAGAAAACTGCCAGCTCAGGCTGTGCACTTGATACCAAGACAGAACTGCTTTTTTAACACTAGGAAAGGGGGGTTTGTATCTATTGTTCATTGATGGAGCAAACCTGAATGGCAGCTGTGCTGTTCTGCTGTGGTGGTGCTTGGGTGGCTCTTGGAATCACAGCTGTGCCAGAGAATAAAACAGGACAGCCAAGGCATCATAGAACAAAATATATAAATTCAGTACTTTGCTCTAAATATGACAAACAGCAAAATTCTTCCATGTATTGTGCTGACAGTGAGTTTAATACAGCCTAAACCACTAAATCTCTGCTGTAACAGCATTAGTTGGAAGCAGTTACATCCTCTCTTGATAATACAAGTCAGGAATTAGAGGACTGTTGTGCCTAATGCTGTTTTGGTGGGATTCTTGCTCTCTTCTTCTTAATGGATCCAAATTCCTAAAGCCATTGATTTTAGAATATTCCTACAGAGGGAAAATATGTAACAGAGAGTTGAAGTGTCTTGTGGAGGGAGATATTGTGTGTGTGTCTCAACTAATTGGATAGGAGCAATTAGTTAAGCAGTTTATGAGCTGTTCTGGGCATGTCCCTCAGCAGGCACTGAGGTGCAGGGCCCTGCCTGCCTTGGTGGCTGTGCTGATTTAGTGCTTCCTGCTGGGATTGGAGCCTCAGCCAAAGAGAAGGAGTGGGATTGAGTGGTTCTGAGCTCCAGTTCCAGCAGGTACAGCCTCAGTGGTGGAACTGGGGCAGTCCCACAGCACGTCTGTGGCTGCTGAGAGCGGGTGGTGCCTCAGCCTGCTGAGGGTGAGGCAGAAAATAGGAAGGATATAGAAATAGGAGAGCTCTTGAATGTTAGAGAGGTCCTTATCTGTTGGAAACACGACTTCCTAGGCTGCCACAGGCTGTAACTCTTACCTTGCACTGGTAAATATGATGTACTTTGCCATGGACTGGCTGTGGGACTCTCAGAACTGCAGGGAGTAACTAAGAGAGCATCACAAACACAAATGGTTTTCTGTGACTTGCGTTTGCTTTGCTGAATTTTCATGTGTGGAGTTAAAAGAGCAGCACAAGTGTCTGCCTTGGACAATCAAAGCCTAGGAAAGCGTGGCCTGGGATAGAGCTCTAATATGATTCATTGCACACTGAAGTGCTTCTCAAAAAAAAAAGGGAATTTTCCAGTTAAGCAGCATTTTCCAGCTATGTGGTTTCTAGCAGCGTGCAGATAAGGAGTCTCTGGGCAGGGGCTGAGCAGCAGCTTGTGGCCACAAGAGCAGTGGTTATATCCTGTTGAGTGTGAGAGCTGAGGTGAAATGTGTGCTCAGCACTTCTGTGCCCTTCCTCGTAGGCAAGGAGAAATTATCTGACAGCTAAGCAGACTGTCCCAGGAAAGGGAACATTACAGGAAGGGGTCAACAAAGAGACTCCTGTCAGCAGTTTTACCATTCAGTTTGATGTCCCATACATGTGACAACTTCTCTGGCTAAGTTACCAAGAATGCACTTGAATTATCTTGCAGTGAAAAAATAATTCTGGTAATCAGACATTGCCTTACAACGTTACAATGACTCACATCTCAGGGCTGCTCAGATAAATGCCATCACAGAATTCCATGGTTCAGCAGAGCCTGCAAGTGCCTGAAGTATCTGATCTTGGGTGAGAGGAGTCCTTTGGGGCAACATCTCTGCTGAACACAAGAGTTGCTGCTGTCCCTGACAATCTGTTTCATGGTTCCACTCTACTGGAGCAGCTATTTCACAGAACACTTTATTCCTAACAGGATCTGGTGTAACTGATCTTTGCAACAAATGGTGGTGTAAAATAACTCCCAACTGTAAATCAGGACAGTTAGCAAGTTCTGCTTTCATATCTGCTTAAAAGCCAAGGAAGTGGGTTTTGTAGTAAAATATAGCAATGTCTGAAATTCCTTTTTTGTTTGTTTATGAATCAGTGAAATGTAGTGGACCTGGTGCAACATTAAATATTTGGGGGTATTTCCCTTTGTAGTAAAGAGAAGAAGAGGTAGAAAATCTTCCATAAACCCCTGTACTCCTTAGTTGTAGTTCAACTCCTGTGTTTGTACATGGAATAGTATTGAAATTTTCAGAAAAAAGCCTTCAAAGAAATATTTGCTGTCATGTTTCCTAACAGTAATCTTCATCTGTGTTTGCTTTGCTTAGCTTTATAAACATGCCTGCCTCACTCACCTGAACTTCAGCCTGTTTGGGCAGGAAAACAACTTATATTCCAGGGAATGATCTCTGCTCAGGAGTTCTGTGCAGCCAAGAAGTTCACTGTTGGCTTTACCAGCTGGGCAAGGAAGTGCCACTCCTGGCTGGTGACACTCTTGTGTAACCAAACACAGAGATTGTCTCCGTCAGAGCCAATTTCCTGAGCCTTGAAGCAGATGTGGTTCATACACTTGGTTTGTTGAGATGAAAGATGAAATGTTGGCAGAAGTGGTTTGTGTACTTAGAGACCTTGCTCGTGGTTGCACCTCCATCAGAAAACTTCTCCAGGCTTTCTTCAGAGCTCCTGTGCCAATCTTCTAAATCTTTGCAAAGAAATAACTCACCTTTGATAGCAGAAATTTTAAAAGTCTCCCATCTCCCACGTGGGTCAGTGCCTCAGACCTGGCACTAGCAGATGGCAGTTTGCTGGAGATTAAGGTAAATCTGGCTTGCAATATCCAAGCACCTTTGCTGTGGTGGTTTTGTCTAGACCTCCCTAAGAGGTCCTGCCATCTGCTTGGACTTGCTGCTCTGATTTGTTCTGTTGACACCCTTTGAGTGCAGTGCTGTGAGTTATTGCCAGGCAGAGTCCTTGGCTTTCTGCAGCCACCCCCACTACCAAATTAACGAGGAAATTTAATGCTTGATAAACGATTTGGCACTTGCTAAGCCTGCAGCCCTAGCAAAAGGAAATGCCACGTCCCAGTAAGTCACTCCAGCTCTACCAGATCAAACTCCCACATCTTCAAACCTCTCCTCTCTGCAGGGGTGTGATTGGGTTGTGTATAACCCTAGCTTATGTACAGTGCAAGAGGTCTAGAGGACACTGCTCAAAGTGTGAAAGGGACTTTTGAGCTTGAATCTGGATTTTTCTAAGTGGCTGGAGAAGGTGTGGTCAGGTTCTGGGATGCTGGACCTCAAACACTTGCTTAAGTCTGAGTAAAGGACTTCTGACCTCTCAAGGAGTTAGGGTTTGATTTTTTTTTTTTTTAAATAGCTGTCAAATGCTGTCACCTGAAAGTTTCCTGGCTTTATTGCCAAAATATTCTCTGCGTAATCTAGATCATCCGTCCAAGTGACTTCTGTGAAGTTTCTGTTAACTTGCTGTGCCATGGCTGAGATGTTACTTGTTCCTCACATGTGCTGTTGGAGAGCCTGGGCAAAGGGGAAGTGGAGTAAAACCCTCATTATCAGGAACTGCAAACAGGCAGGAGCAGAGCAGCTGGGGCATGGCCTCCTTGGAGCTGGTTCAGAGCACAGCTGATAAGAGCTGAGAGCTCCAAACCAGCACAATCAGCCTAAAATGGCTTCGAAGGTATCGCCCTTCTTGGGACATCTTGGGCTTGAAGGTCTTCCAGAAACAAAAATACCAGAATATTAGAGCTGATAGTTCTTCTAATAGAAGAAAACTGGAGAAGATGTGGACAAGCTGGGTATCTGTGTGATATGACCATGACTGCATTTTCACTCTTAAAAATGCAGTAAACTTTATTTCCCTACTGACATCCTCCTCATACACTTTGCAGAAGTGCTGTTAACTAAAGTGTTTTGTTGCAAGCTGTTGGTATTGAAAGGCTTAGGGGAGCAGGCTGTGGCTCAGAGAAGGAAGGGGTTTATTGATAACTTCTGTGTTAAGCAGGGCCATTGGTGATTTCAGTGGTGCCCAGCTCTGCCTCCTGCTGCGAGGCAGGTCTGGGCTAATTGCTAGACAGGCAGCTTTTTTTAGCTCCACAGGGATAAAGATAAAGCTCAGACACCTCACGTGTGATGTTAAGCTTGAAATAGTGATAGCTGTCAAACCCAGTGATGAGTTCAGGGAGGAAAGCTGTGAGAGTGAGGGCTGAAGCTGCAAGGCCAGTATGGCGAGTTCAGTGTGCTGGAAGCCATGCGAGGGGGCTCAGAGATGGAGTTCTTAATGGTTAAGTTGTAAATGGACCTTGAAGACAAGATACCAATGCTTGAATGCTTCTCCAGGAAGCCTACTGGGCTTAGTTGAAATTGTGCAACACAGTGTGTTGTGCATGTTTGGGGTAGCATTGCTGTTTTGTCACCAAAAAAAAGGCAAAGTCTGATATTTCCTGTGACATTCACAAAAGCTGCTTGTGGCTATACCAAGGTAATAACTTAATGTTAAACCTTTTTCTTCTCTTCCAGCTCCAAAATCTGGGCATCAACCCAGCAAACATTGGGTTCAGCACTCTGACCATGGAGTCTGACAAATTCATCTGCATCAGAGAGAAAGTAGGAGAACAGGCTCAAGTGGTGATCATTGACATGAATGACCCCAGCAACCCAATCCGGAGACCAATTTCAGCTGACAGTGCTATCATGAACCCTGCCAGTAAAGTCATTGCATTGAAAGGTATGAAGTCCTGATAAAGGGCTGTTTGAAGTGGATGGAGAGCTTTCTGTAGAACTAGTTTATGAGGGACTGAGGTCTCCCAGGTAATTTATGTGGGAGGATCCTGTAGCAATTTTCCACGGCTTAATGGGAGCTTAAGTTGAATGCATTTTTCAGTTCTTCTGGAGGCAGCTGGGCAGGGAGCTTCAGCTGAGGCTTCCTGCCATTTTGCTGATCATTAGGATGAGTTTTTCCCTTCAGTCCAAATGCTTGCAGCTTCTGAGCAGGGAGAGCTGGAAGCCAAGTTTGGGCTTTAAGGAATCATGCTAGAGGGAAGTGAGACCTGATCTAAGAGTATAACTCTTAGATCAGCTAAACCTTTCCTTAGAGACAGGAAAACTAAAGCTGGGAAGGGGGGACAGATATTCCTGAAGGCCTTAGTTTGGCCTTGTTGAAAGAGACCAGTGCATATTTATTGTATCAGTCAGTGATAAGAGGAGTAAAACTATGCAGGGAAGACTTGTGTGGTGAAGGAAGTACAAGGTCAGCCAGCTTGGTATCTCTGATATTACAGAGAGCAAGCATTCCTCTGGAGTCTCCAGAAATGTCCTTCCCTTCAGAGGCCCAAAAAGCCTTAAGTGCAGTCACTCTATAAATGCATGTGTTGGTAATGGAAAGATTTGTATGTATCCGATGTTACCTAACTTTGACTTTAATACTGTGCTACTGTTTTGTCACAACTTTAATGCCTTCTTGTGTGTGCAGATGGTGAGTTACTTCAATTGACTGTACCTAGTACCTGTTGTGTCTTATGACAAGAAAAAGCAGAATAAAATGGCTCAGATTGATGGTGCACATGGCTGAACAGTGGTGTTTAAGCAACTGAAGGCCTAAAACTCAGAGGTTTTTCATGCCCTCCCAAACAATGGAGTCTTTAAGATTCCCAAAATTAATCCAGTCAAGAACCCAAAGTGTACTTAAATCACTGGGATCTTGATACTGAGCTTTTTATGAACATGACTGGCCCTTTTGACTCAAGTCTAGATTTTGCCTTGTAACATACCTTGCCTAGCATGTAGGAACGTGTTACCTGAATGTCCTCTCCCTTGACCCTAAAGCTCCAGCTGCACTAGATGTGGAAACAAACTGCTGCCTGTAGCCTGAGTAACTGTAGTAGAGAAATTCCTCCAAGTTCTGGAGAAACTCCTCACTCAGCATCTTTCATCAATTGCTGAACTAATGGCTTTGAGTTAAATCAGTCCTTGGTGAGTGCAGGCACTTACTTGCCTGTGTGGCACTGTGACTTCCTCAAGCTGGGCTGCAGTTACTAACTGTAGCAGATATTCTGGCCTGCATCCAGTTTCGTGGGATCTTTTCTATTCCTCCTGGGCTGCGCTTATGTGTGCTTAATAATTCTCTCCTATAAGTAGTAGAACTGGTCAGAACTTTTTTTATCTTCTCAACAGGAAGACATAATTTCTTAGGCCACTGTGTTATAAAAACTGGTAGATTTGACTACAGGTGGCTGTTCAGGATGTTTGTATGCACCATTCTATGTGATTTGGAGAACTTTTCCTCTTGCCTTCTAGAGCTTGTGTTGGTCACTAGATTCCTTCCCCTGCACAGTTCCTGTCAGTCTGGTTTGCAGCCAGTAGCTGTGTATCCCATTAGTGCAACCCCAAGGTTTTGGTTAGTTAGCCTGAGTTACAAAAGCCCTCTGCCAACCTGACTGTTCCATGTTGTGCCCTTTTAATATTGAAAACAGATGTGGACATAGCTTTTAATGCCACTGACATAGCTTCCCTCAGAACTCCAAAGAACCTCAGCATGACTGTAACCTGGTTTTGATGTGTGTGAAGTATCCTCCAACCCATTTGTGTGGCTGAAGCTTTTGTCTCCTACCAACCCGTTCTCTGCATCTGTTTGATTGCTCAGTAGTGGCAAATCAGTCAAATCAGCCCTAGGAGTGTGGTCTGGTTCCAAGTGAAAGCTAATCCCTGCAGGTCTGCCAGTGTAGAACAGCTTTTTCTGGAAGGAAGTCCCCAGGGTTTAATGTGTGCAGCTCTTCTGCTCTGTCCTGTGGCTAACAACGCTGTGTCTTCTAGCTGGGAAAACGCTGCAAATCTTTAACATCGAGATGAAGAGCAAGATGAAGGCTCACACCATGACAGATGATGTCACCTTCTGGAAGTGGATCTCTCTGAACACTGTTGCCCTCGTGACGGATAATGCAGTTTACCACTGGAGCATGGAGGGGGAGTCCCAGCCCGTGAAGATGTTTGATCGCCACTCCAGCCTTGCTGGCTGCCAGATCATCAACTACAGAACTGATGCCAAGCAGAAATGGCTCTTGCTGACTGGAATATCTGCACAGGTACTTTACCTCCAGGAAGGTGTGGAAACCCCAGAGCTTGTCTTGTTGTCTCCTTCTACAGGAACAGGACTGATCTGTTTGTTTTATTAAATGTAAATGCTTGTCTCAATCTTCAAATAACAAACTTAAGTGTAACTGAAAATCTCACATTACTATAATCGGATTTGTAATGATATAAACACTAGTGCAAGGTTAAGAGTCTGAAGTGATGCTGTTGTAAGAGGAAGCTTGAAATGGCAGCATATTGACCAATATTAAATGAAATTACTGTCACAGTGCTTGTTGTCCTGACACTTGTTTTTTTTTGTGTAGCAAAACCGTGTAGTGGGAGCAATGCAGCTGTACTCTGTGGACAGAAAAGTGTCCCAGCCCATCGAGGGACATGCAGCCAGCTTTGCACAGTTCAAGATGGAAGGGAATGCTGAAGAATCCACTCTCTTCTGTTTTGCAGTAAGAGGGCAAGCTGGGGGTAAGGTAAGGCTTGGTTCTAAATATACTGTAATCTTTAGTGACTCACCCTGGTTCTCTGCTTCCAGGAGAACAAGTGGTTTAATGCATAAAGTTGCATTTAAGGAAGAAAGTGAAGGACTGTGTCAGTCTGGATATGACATGTGGTGCATGCAGAGCTTGGACTACCTGGTGTAGCAAGAATCTGTGAGTGGAGAAGTTAAGTGGCATGTCATGACCAGCCCAATTAGCTGCTTGAAACATGTGACTCTCAGCTTCACAGGCTAAGCTTGAGGGAAAAGCTCTGGTAATCTGTCTTCAATGCTGATCCCTGGTATCAGACTCAACTAATTTCCAAATTATTGGATGAAAATTTTAAAAAAGTGAAGCAATAGTGTTGCAAGGCTAAATAGTGATCCCATGTGAATGCTGGAATTATGTGAGTTACAGCAAAACCAGAGTAAAATCAGAGCTAGATTGAGAGAAACATCTTCAGAACTGTCTCTGTAGAATGTGAACCAAGTTAAAAGAGTGCATCTAAAGTAACCTTACTGAATCCTGAAACTTGCAAGTAATTAGGGGCAACTAAAGATCATATTTAACTGTTTCCCTCACCTCTGGTACATTAACACCAGGTGCCACACCTTTAGCCAGTGAAAATATTTGGGAAGATTAACCTAGTTTGACTTTGCATAAACTTGGGATTAAGGCTGAGCAGCAAGAGCATTGCTGTAATTTAATTGTTGAATCTATTGTTAAATAAATTAGATGCAAGAATTAATCTTATCTCTTGCACAGCTGCATATCATTGAGGTTGGCACACCACCCACTGGGAATCAGCCCTTTCCAAAGAAAGCTGTGGATGTCTTCTTTCCTCCTGAAGCACAAAGTGACTTTCCTGTTGCTATGCAGGTATGACAGCTGCAAACAGGTCTGCAGCTTCTCTTGGTGGATGTGACAGGAGCAGGGAGGGCACTGGGAGCCAGCTGGTTAATGTGAACCTGAGGATTGGCCCTAAACTGGTGTGACTGGTGTGACTGCTGCTTCTGCTTCAGCAGTGGTAAAGGTGGAGACAAGCAGCATTGAAAAGCAGCATGTTCTTATTTATGGAAGAAATATCCATATGTTTTAACTGCTTTTCAAGCTCTTCAAGTGTCATTCTGCTGTGATAGTACTCAAGTAAAAATAAAACAGCACTTCTGACTGTCCTGAAATGGCCCAGCTGTTTGCTGAGTTTCAAAAGCACCAACTCATTTATCCAGTGCCAAATTTGAGTGATCTATTTCTGTTCTGCAGATCAGTGACAAGCATGATGTGGTGTTCCTCATAACAAAGTATGGCTACATCCACTTGTATGACCTGGAAACTGGCACCTGTATCTACATGAACAGGATCAGTGGAGAGACCATTTTTGTTACTGCACAGCACGAGGCAACAGCTGGAATTATTGGAGTCAACAGAAAGGGACAGGTAAGGAAACTTGGCCTGGAAGCCACTTCTTTAGCTGATCCCACTGGCTCTTCATGATGCACTGCAGGGTTCATGTCTGTGTCTAAAAGTTTCCAGAAATGTTAACTTTGAACTCTGCTCAGAGCATGTGAGGCCTGATGGTGTTGTGAGCCCCAAAATAAATTTGCCGTTCTCGCTCCATACTTAACTGCTTTATGAACAAGTTACTAACATTGCACAGCCATGCCTTTAGCCCAGATTGATTTTGGGTGATGTTGCTTGTTGAGCATGGGGAATATAGAGCAGGCTTGTTCCTGGTGTCCCCTCGGATTGATTACTTAAGCCATTGAGTAGGGGTTTTAGAAAGATCCTGTATCCCTGAAAGATCCATCGTATCCCTGTGTTTCTACCTCTGCAGATACCTCAATTAAACTGTTAATTGCCTGCTTTGATGCAGACAATGGATGACATTGGTTCTTTTTAACCAGAGGTCTCTTTAATAAAATGACAATTTTGACAAAATATGAGTTATCAAGGGATGAAAAACTTTCCATGAATACCATAGCTTTCCTGTTAGAAATTAGCTTAGGCTTTGGCTCACTTTTGATACTTGGGCTAACTGGAGGTTTCCCCTGGTGGTTTTTCCAGGTGCTGTCAGTGTGTGTGGAAGAGGAGAACATCATTCCCTACATCACAAACGTGCTGCAGAATCCTGACCTGGCTTTACGGATGGCTGTCCGCAACAACCTGGCAGGGGCCGAGGAGCTCTTTGCCAGGAAATTCAATGCACTCTTTGCACAGGGGAACTATTCAGAGGCAGCAAAAGTGGCAGCTAATGCCCCAAAGGTAAAGTGTTCAGAACAGCACTGAACTCTACGGGCTTCAGCTTCTTGCTTCAGGAAAGCTCAGTGACTTTTTCTAGTGACAAGGACACAATCTTGTTACTGCTCTTGTCCCAAGGTGTTTTGGTGCTTCACAGGTATGTTGGGTGATGACAGTGGTTGCAAGCTAGATGATCTTAGAGTTTGTAAAGTCCACAGAGGAGGGGAGAATAAATGATCAAGTAATGGCTATGATTCATAACGTTTCTGGTACTCACCTTTAATTCTCCAGTGATGCAAAAAAGTGTCTGTGAAAAGACAACCTCTAGCTGAGGCTGCATTGGAAACAGGATAAAAAAACTCAGGCTGAGACTAAATTCAGATGAGAGGAACTTGCTTGCAAGGCCAAGGGTGTCCTAATTCTGAACTTAAATCTGCATTGCTACTGAAATAAATTTAATGGGTTATTATAGCACATTTTCTGTCAAAGCATCTCAATGCCCGAGCTGGTGTTCAGCCATATTGCTCCTGACATTCTGGGCTGGCAAAATGTAGAAATGCTTGTGACAGCTACAGTGACATTACCTCCAGCTTCCTGGAGAAACTCTTGCCAAGCTGCAACAGCAGAAAAGAAAATTGAAGTGGATCTCTCTCTCTCTCTGGCAGGGAATCCTGCGTACTCCAGACACCATACGCCGGTTCCAGAGTGTTCCAGCTCAGCCAGGGCAGACTTCCCCTCTCCTGCAGTATTTTGGCATTCTGCTGGACCAAGGGCAGCTGAACAAGTATGAGTCACTGGAGCTCTGCAGACCAGTGCTCCAGCAGGGCCGCAAGCAGCTCTTGGAAAAATGGTTAAAAGAAGATAAGGTAAGTTTGGGGTTGATATCTTCAGAGCTGTGGGGGGGAAGGAACAGCACTGCCTGACAGCCTCCCCCCTTCCCAAGAAAATTCAGCTGGGAGCTCAGCAGTGACAGCAAATAGCTGAGCAATAGGTGCTCACTCTACCTGTCACTATGACTCAGGTTACTGCAAGAGAATTGATCAAATTGTCACTCATTCTACATTTAAAGTCACAGCAGGATGTGCAGAGCGTGGAAAGCTCTGAGCTGCTGCTGGGCTTTGCCAAACCACTCCTTTGGATACTGACTGCAAGTGCTTTGAGCTGTGGTTACAGCTGTGCAAGTGATGGGAGAAACATGCTGATGTAATATGTCACCCAGTTCTTTCTAGCTCTGAAAATTCATCTGACTGCTGTAGAACATGAGGAACTGAGCCCACTAGTTCCCTGCTGGGAGAGTCAGCTCAGCCTGTCAAGCTGGGCCTTAATTTTTTAAAGAGAAGTCCAAAAGGAAGAGAGGATAAATGAGGAAGAGGGTGGTAGTGCATCTCAGCATGGCACTGTTAGGGTAGGCTGACTGAACTTCTGTTTCTGAACAGCTGGAGTGCTCAGAGGAGCTGGGAGATCTCGTGAAATCTGTGGATCCTACACTAGCACTTAGTGTCTATCTGAGAGCCAACGTTCCAAACAAGGTCATCCAGTGTTTTGCTGAAACAGGACAAGTCCAGAAGATTGTTTTGTATGCTAAGAAGGTGAGAGAAAATGAAATTGCTGTATCTGTCCTGTATTTAATAATAACTAGTACGTGTTCCAAAGTAGCTAGAAGTAACTGTGGGGAATCTGAGAGCCTGTACAGTATTTACTTTTGCCTCAAGTTTTTTATGAATAGTTACTGTTAGACTTCATACATGGGTCTTTCCCTACTTCCACATGTAGCCTTTTCCAAAAGAGGAAATCCTGGCTGGGTTGTGTAATCTCCTGACAGTAGCTTTGACTGAGCTCTGTATTTAACAGGGTGTGTGCTCTTGCTGAGTTCTCACTTTCCATCATCTTCTCAGGTTGGATATACTCCAGACTGGATTTTTTTGCTGAGGAATGTAATGAGAATCAGCCCTGATCAAGGACAGCAGTTTGCACAAATGCTTGTTCAAGATGAAGAGCCTCTTGCAGATATAACACAGGTGAATAACTTTATTGCTGTGAAATGTTGACTTCAAAGCATTAAATTGGTAAGAGGAGCCCTGCTCAAACCATCAGAGCAATGAGTTTGGATTTAGCTTTGGAAGCTGCATTGGTGCTTAAATATACTTCCAGTTCCTAATCAAAAACCTAAATTTCTTCACTTTTTTTTTTTTTGCAGATTGTGGATGTCTTTATGGAATATAATTTAATCCAGCAATGTACAGCCTTTCTGCTGGATGCACTGAAGAATAATCGTCCCTCAGAAGGTCCCCTGCAAACACGTTTACTTGAGATGAACCTCATGCACGCGCCTCAGGTACGTGCTCAGACTTCCTGGAGCTGGACGTGGCCAACACTGCTGGGAGTGCTCAGGAACTGAGTGAAAATGTTCCCTGTTCCTTCTAGGTTGCAGATGCCATCCTGGGAAACCAAATGTTTACTCACTATGACCGGGCTCACATAGCTCAGCTGTGTGAGAAGGCTGGTTTGCTGCAGAGAGCACTCGAGCACTTCACAGACCTCTACGACATCAAGCGTGCGGTAGTTCACACTCACCTCCTCAACCCTGAGGTAAGGCATCAAACACCCTGCACCTACAAATCCAGCCTTTAATAACTGCTGTTCTGCTCAGGTCTAAAATGCCTTGTGTGTCTTTGCAGTGGTTAGTGAATTATTTTGGGTCCTTATCAGTAGAAGACTCTCTGGAGTGTCTGCGTGCGATGCTGTCCGCTAACATCCGTCAGAACCTGCAGATCTGCGTCCAGGTGGCTTCCAAATACCATGAGCAGCTGTCAACACAGTCACTCATTGAGCTCTTTGAGTCCTTCAAGAGCTTTGAAGGTAAGTTTGTACTTCTGCAAGAGGAGCTGGTGCTCACCTCGTTACAGATGTTTGTCTGCTGAAATCTAGAAAGCCATAATGAGCTTAAGTAGTAAGGCCTCAAATTGTCTTGAAACAGATCTAAACCTTAAAGTTTCCCTGTTTAGGATGGATACCACTATTCAGTTGCATAATTTGTTTTTCTGAAATCCTGGGAAATGTTTAGAGCTGTAGAAAAACCTAGAATGCTGGCCTTTTGCCTTTGTCCAAAATGGGTGCCTTAAATTTCTGTAGCCTTTGGGATTTGTACTTTTAAATGAGACCAGCAAATAATGTGTTGACTGTTTCTCTCCAGGTTTGTTTTATTTCCTGGGCTCCATTGTAAACTTCAGCCAGGATCCAGATGTGCACTTCAAGTATATTCAAGCTGCATGCAAGACAGGACAAATTAAAGAAGTGGAAAGAATCTGCAGGGAAAGTAACTGCTATGATCCAGAACGTGTTAAAAACTTCCTCAAGGTAATGTTTGGGTAACACTGGACTGTCTGGGACTGTTTGGGGTTCTGATAAAATGTGGTGTGTCACTAGTGAAATGAGGCAGCTCTGTGAAAATAGATGAGGTTTAACCTCTGCACTTAAGGATCCAAGTGTCCTCAAACCAGAGGTATCTGCCATGTTGACAGTACCTCCTAATGAAGTCTGAGCCTGGAATATTGTCTAAAAAATAAGAATGTCAGGTCAGTTCCTCACTGTTCTTGCTAAGGTTAATCTGGCTTGAACTCTTAACCTGTAGTAAATGTACCAGCTTACCTAGAACTTGTTAAAAATCTCTGGTATAAAATAGGAAACAGTTTATTAACTTGAGAACACCCATAGTGCCATATGAGTTGATAACTTAATGCTTATTTATAGTGTAATCAACTCCAACTGAGCAACTACAGAAACAACAGATGAAAAGAGTCAGTTAATTCCATAAATGCTTTCAGGTTCAGGGCTGATCTGTCTTACTCCTACACACTGAAATTTCAGCCAGGTGAGCCATGCTTTAGCTCTGCTGGGAGATGCCAGTCAGTGGGAATATATCCTGACTGATCCAGAGCATTGCTGGAGAGTAGGAAAAGATGGTGTGCTCGAAGTTCAGATTCTGTAGTCTTAGTACTGAGCTTATTGACAAACACAACACTCTGAGAACTACCTGAGGAACCATGTGGGAGGGGAAAACTTTATCTGGGAACATTTCCTGCCTTCATGTTTGTTGGTTACATAGCATAGTCTTAGATTTTGCTGATCATATCTGAAGATGGCAAAACTCTTCCCAAGAGAATTCTCTAAAACTAACCTGGTGTCACCGAGGTGTAAGGTATGTAATTTGATCAAGCCACCTAAGATATGTTATCAAGCTGTCAAATTCCTGATGAAAGTTATTGTTTTTTGTGCTGTTCCATGTCTGGAATGTGCAGGACATGTACCAGGTAAATCTCCCAGTACAGGCCTCCCTGTGTAAAGTCCTTAAGTGTAATTTATATGTAGGATTATATTCTGGGATGTGCATGTTGGAATAAGTGATCTGAAATATGCATCCGGAATACTGTCTGCCACATAGACTAAGCTTCTGTACTGTAACCATTGTAACCTTATGCTGAAAGTTGGAATGCTTTTAGATAATTAATCTGGTAAGCAGTTTAAGTAGTACTGCTATAGAGCTTAATTCTTACTGTTCTCTAAATCCATAGTTAGGAGGTATCACATGACACATGGCACTCAAAGTTAATTCTCTATATAAGTTTTACATTATGAACCGCAACTTAATCTAGTCTTGGTTAATTTTTTTTTGAAATCCCAGAGTGCTAATCCTGCACACCGAACACCAGTGGCAACTAAAGATATTCTCTATAGCCTAGGCTTGTAATAGTTGTATTGTGTTGTAAAACTCTGTAGAGTCTGCCATGCAAAGGAGCAGGGTTAAACTCCAAAAAGCTTCTTGCTCCTCACGCCTGCAGTGGGTGTGAGTGCTCCCACTTCACATATTGCAAACAATTAGCTGAACAACAAGCTGTCATTATTTGGTTGACTGTTGAGTTTTGGCTTTCCAAATTCAGCTGCTTTGACAGTTTAAGTGACTGTATTATTTGTCTGCTTAAGTCCAAGAGCAAAACCAAATTACTAAAGCTCTTCTCTTTGTAGGAAGCTAAACTCACTGACCAGCTGCCTCTCATCATTGTGTGCGACCGCTTTGACTTTGTCCACGACTTGGTGCTGTATTTGTATAGAAATAATCTCCAAAAATATATTGAGATTTATGTACAGAAGGTAGGTGACAACTTGCCCCTTGGCTTCAGTGAGTCAAATTGATCCGTTTTTACAGTATCATATACAGCTACAGGCATCATGTTTAAGTATTCAGCAAACAGATTTGTACCTGAGACTGACATTTAAGTGATTATGAGTGGCCTTCAGTAAATTAACCCTGATGTGAGTCAGATCTCACTCTTCAGTCAGGTTAAGCAGTAACTCCCACTCATGTGCCACTTGAAGGAGGAAGACTTGGTAGAATAACTTCAGAGTTGTTGGGATGATTTTAAGTCTGAACATTTTTGAGGGGGAAGGAGGGGAAGTTTTCCTTTTAACTTCCTGAAGGGACAAAGTGGATTGCTCAGGAGCTCTTCCTGTGGGAGCTAAGTGAGCCATTGGGCTGGGAGAAGAACACCTGTTGACTAAAGAATTGACTTTTAAGCTTGTTCAGAACCTCAGGAAGCTGGGAGTAAAGGTGGGAAGATGGGGTCAGTCTTAACAAGTGGAGTTCTGGGGATAAGTATTGCCTGCCCTTGCTCCCTGACAGCATCCTGACCTCTTTAAATGCTCCTGTGTAGGTGAATCCAAGCCGTCTGCCAGTTGTTATTGGGGGACTGCTTGATGTGGATTGCTCTGAAGATGTGATCAAGAACCTCATCCTTGTAGTGAGAGGTCAATTTTCAACTGATGAACTTGTTGCAGAGGTTGAGAAAAGAAACAGGTATTAAACTTCTTCAAGTCTCTTACCAGTTCCCAGTCTGGCAGTGCTTGCTGCTCATCCGTCAGTGCATGTCACACACCTAAAGCTGGTACTGGCACAGGCAGAAGCTGCCACTGGGTGAGAACCAGCTCTAATTCTTGGCCAATGTGGGGATCTCTCCAGATAACTTTGGTGTGTTTTCTTCATAGTGTCAGAAGGTTACACCATTATAATAATGAATCAAAATGTAGGTTAAAACAGAGCACTGTAACTCTGGTTTAGTTCCTGACTATGCTACCCCAAGACTGGCTTCAAGAGTGTAGAAATCATTCAATTGGATATTTACTTACTTAACCTCTAACGTGAAAATCAATTCCTTCTAGGCTGAAACTGCTTCTGCCCTGGCTGGAAGCAAGAATTCACGAGGGCTGTGAGGAGCCTGCCACTCACAATGCACTGGCCAAGATATACATTGACAGCAACAACAACCCAGAGAGATTCCTGCGTGAGAATCCCTACTATGACAGTCGTGTTGTTGGCAAGTACTGCGAGAAGAGGGACCCTCACCTGGCCTGCGTGGCTTACGAGCGTGGACAGTGCGATCTGGAGCTGATTAATGTATGTATGCCTCATGGTTGACTTCTAACATCAGTGTCATGGGGTACATAGAAAGCTTTATGACAAAAGCATGTATTTCCTAAAATGTATTTAGCTGGGAAGTGCATACTTCTAACACAGAGGAGGTGGCTGTTTAACCTCCCTCTGCAGCTTAATGAGAAATGAGAAACTCTCCTGCTCATCCTAAAATGGGAGATCAATGGAGTATCAAAGGCTGAGATACTAGTCTGCCTCTCAGTTCAGAGTTACAGTACAATCATCTGTGGGCTCCATAGCCTTGCCTTCCCTCTGAACAAGCTGTGCCTTTCTCCAGGTGTGCAATGAGAACTCCCTCTTCAAGAGTCTCTCCCGCTACTTAGTTCGTCGTAAGGACCCCGAGCTCTGGGCCAGTGTCCTACTGGAAAGCAACCCCTACAGAAGACCCCTGATTGACCAGGTACAACTGGCAGGACATTCACAGCCTTGCCTGTCCTAACTGGACTTGCAGAACCTGACATCACTCATTTCTCCATGCCTTGCTCTGCCTGCAGGTTGTCCAGACTGCGCTGTCAGAGACCCAGGACCCCGAGGAAGTCTCTGTCACTGTGAAGGCCTTCATGACTGCAGATCTTCCCAATGAGCTCATTGAACTGCTGGAGAAAATCGTTCTGGATAATTCGGTGTTCAGTGAGCACAGGTGTGTGAAATGAAAACTAAGCCACAGGAAACTTGGAGTTACTGCTGTAATGTGAAACAGCAAATAAACTAATACCTTCTCCAGAGGGGAGGGTGAATTTCTTGCTCATGATGTGATAAGTACTATTTCTTTCCCTCTTCAGGAACCTGCAGAACCTTCTCATCCTTACAGCTATCAAGGCTGACCGCACCCGTGTCATGGAGTACATCAATCGCCTGGATAACTATGATGCCCCTGATATAGCCAATATTGCTATCAGCAATGAGCTTTTTGAGGAGGCATTTGCTATCTTCAGGAAGTTTGATGTCAACACATCAGCTGTACAGGTATCTTCAACTCTCAGGTTGTAAAAACTCCCTGTGCATCCCCACACAAGGACTTTGTGCTAATTGGTGCTTAACACCAATTAGCAAAGTGCCCAAAGCAGCTCAGTGTCTTGTCTTAGGAAACAGAACAAATGTTGTTTATTGAAACTTTGTAAGCCTAAAATCACTCACGCTGTGTGGGTTGTGTGGAGTTAGTCCCTCTCTTTTAAAAGCTGTGGATCCATTGAGAAATTTACATAACCCCCCAGCTCAGTGTGTTGTAAAAGTGACCTTTCTGAGGGTGGCTCATCATGGTTGTCCTTTTCCCAGGTGTTGATAGAGCACATTGGGAACCTGGACCGTGCGTACGAGTTCGCCGAGCGCTGCAATGAACCTGCAGTGTGGAGCCAGCTGGCCAAAGCACAGCTCCAGAAGGGGATGGTGAAGGAAGCAATTGACTCCTACATTAAAGCAGATGATCCTTCCTCATACATGGAAGTTGTTCAAGCTGCTAATGCCAGTGGTATGATTAAGTTTTATTTACATCTTGGCTGTTGTTGCTCAGCTCTTTTGCCTGGTCTGCTCAAACTGCAGTTCTGCCAGACCTGTATCTTGATGCAAGTAGAGGAATCTGGCCCTTCAAGGACTGCCCTAAATAAGAATGGGAAAAGGTAGTGTATTCCATCTGCAGATAATCAGTGGCCTGTAATTTCCTTCTTTAGCTAGCTGGAGACTTCTTTCAGGGTCTTTGTATGAAGTTAAATAAGATTTTAGTTAGGCCCATTCTAAGATCATTTGATTAATGCATAATGAGCAGTGTGAAGGTTGTTGATTGTTGGGGAATAGCTGTAGAAATATGTCAAAATTAGGTTCAGCTGATTGTTTAAGCTAAGCACAAGTGTCCCCAATGGTGGGAAATAAACATTCTGAACTCCTTTCCATAGGAAACTGGGAAGAGCTGGTGAAGTATCTGCAGATGGCACGCAAGAAGGCCCGGGAGTCGTATGTGGAAACAGAATTAATCTTTGCTCTTGCTAAAACAAACCGCCTGGCAGAGCTAGAGGAGTTCATCAATGGCCCCAACAATGCACATATCCAGCAGGTGAGTGAGACTGACTTTGTTTTGCTGACTCACAGAGGGATGTTGGGAATTCTGTCTCTTTGGATATGCATGTAGATCTTGGCCTTTAAATCCATTTTGACAAGGGCTTGAATGCCACACATTTAATGTAAACCACTGGCTGAAAACATGCAGGAATAACCTGGCTGTGCTCTGCCCCAGGTTGGTGATCGCTGCTATGATGAGAAGATGTATGAAGCAGCCAAGCTCTTGTACAACAACGTGTCCAACTTCGGCCGCTTGGCCTCAACCTTGGTGCACCTCGGCGAGTACCAGGCAGCCGTGGATGGCGCTCGGAAAGCCAACAGCACTCGCACGTGGAAAGAGGTGATTTCACTGCCTCTGAGGTCTTCAGAGGACTTCAAGGCTGGGGTCTGCTCAGAAGCCTTGGTTCTAAGCAGTAACACAACTCTCAATTCCAGGTCTGCTTTGCTTGTGTGGATGGGAAAGAATTCCGCCTGGCTCAGCTGTGTGGGCTCCATATTGTAGTGCATGCAGATGAGCTGGAAGAGCTAATCAACTATTACCAGGTAATTAAGCTGAGTCCTGTTCTACAGTCAGTTCTGTCATGGCAACCCTGTCAAAATCTGGGATTCTGGATGGTTCCTGATGTGAAATGTCTCTGTCTGTGTCTCTAAGGATCGTGGGTACTTTGAAGAGCTGATCACTATGTTGGAAGCAGCACTTGGGCTGGAGCGAGCACACATGGGGATGTTCACAGAGCTGGCAATTCTCTACTCCAAGTTCAAGCCACAGAAGATGAGGGAGCACTTGGAGCTGTTCTGGTCCAGAGTCAACATTCCCAAGGTGAATGTCTGAGGTGTTAAATTTAGCTGAAAGTACACCTTTCTGGGCTGTCTGTACCCTGGTTTTGCACGAGCAGCTCCTGAGGTTATTAATGGCACTGAAGCCTGAGCACTGATGGAAATTCCAGTTAACAAATATTGCTAATTCTGCCTTTTTCTTAGGTTCTGAGAGCTGCAGAACAAGCCCATCTCTGGGCTGAACTGGTGTTCCTGTATGATAAGTATGAAGAGTATGATAATGCCATAATCACAATGATGAATCACCCAACAGATGCTTGGAAAGAAGGCCAGTTCAAAGATATCATCACTAAGGTATTGCTTTCCTGGTGAAAGTTATGTCTGTTTTTCATTTGGATTTCCCCACAATCAAACTCCTGCTCTGAACATGCATCTTTACTCCTCTCTAGGTGGCCAATGTGGAGCTGTACTACAAGGCAGTCCAATTCTATTTGGAATTTAAGCCTTTGCTGCTCAATGATCTGCTGATGGTGTTGTCCCCTCGGCTTGACCACACTCGTGCTGTCACGTTCTTCACAAAGGTAATTTTCCTGCTATCCATGTGAAAGCAAAACCTGGGAAAGCATTGAGCTGTAGTAGCATTTAAAAGTGCTTAGCTACTCCCCTGCCTGCCAGGGGAGATGCTAAGAGACTTCCACAAAAACTGACTTAAATCTATCTCTCTGTTTCCTTGAAGGTTAAACAGCTGCCCCTGGTTAAGCCTTACCTGCGCTCTGTTCAAAATCACAACAACAAATCAGTCAATGAGTCCCTCAACAACCTCTTCATTATTGAAGAAGATTACCAGGTATGTCTTGTCTTGAGGCACTTAATTCTGGATTTACCTCATATTCTCAGCCGTTGTTTAATGTGTAGAAAGACACAGTTTTCTTTCTCATTTTCAGTAGTTTTTACTGCTTGCCTACATTCCTTAAATGTATGTTCTCCAGCTTGAAAGTGAATTAGTGGTGAGGAGCCAAGGATTAAGTGGGAAAGTGTTAGTGGCTTTCTGAGAGCATTTTATGTCATTCCTATTGGGGATAGAGTGGCTACTTTGTTATGAGCGTGACAGTTTTATTTAAGGCAAACACTGGGTGCTACCAAAAGGACTCTCAGAAGAGGCAAGCAGTTGTAATGCCTGGCTGTTCTACTGTTTTCAGAGAACAGCTGCCTGGTATTCAGAGACTCTTAATCTACTGAAACATCTGAACTCCATGTGTGTCAAACAGCAGCTTCTCAAATAAAATAGCAGATCTCTGCAGGTCTGGCTGGGGTACTTTATCTTCCTACAAGCAGGAATACAGAACTAATGGAAAATAGTTGCATTTTATGGGTGCATTTGTACATCTGAGGCATGACTTACTTTTTTTCTTCTTCACTCAGGCTCTTAGGACTTCTATAGATGCTTATGACAACTTTGACAACATTTCTCTTGCCCAACGTTTGGAGAAGCACGAGCTAATAGAGTTCCGAAGGATCGCTGCCTATCTCTTCAAAGGCAACAACCGCTGGAAACAGAGCGTGGAGCTCTGTAAGAAGGACAGGCTCTACAAGGTGAGACAGCACCCAGGGCAGCTTTAGCAGCTCTGGCTTGTTGGCTCTGAGGGGAGCTTGGCTACCAGCATGTTGTGGATTGTTGTGTCCCCCGAGGCTGAGGCTCTGTCCCGTTGCAGGATGCCATGCAGTACGCGTCCGAATCCAAAGATACTGAGCTGGCAGAAGAGCTGCTGCAGTGGTTCTTGCAGGAGAACAAGAGAGAATGCTTTGGGGCTTGTCTCTTCACCTGCTACGATCTCCTAAGGCCGGATGTTGTCTTGGAAACAGCGTGGAGGCACAACATTATGGACTTTGCCATGCCATACTTTATCCAGGTCATGAAGGAATACTTGACCAAGGTAAGAGCAGGTGCCTCTCCAACACCCAGAGCTTGTTAGTCACTGTGGTGAATGCCTTGAGACTGTCTGCTTGCTACTAACATTGGTTTGGGCTTTGTCCAATGTCTGTCTGTCCATGTCCACACTTACTTTTCAGTCCATCTGGGGAGAGACTTCGCCCTCTAAGAGGCTGAAACACTTGCAGGCTCCACCCTCTACCAATTACAGAACCTACATCAGTAGTATTTGCCTGACCCTGGGCAGTGTCTGAAGTAGTCCAGGCTCCAGGCATTTCCTGTGCTGTGTCAGTCAGGAATCCCAGCTGGGATCAAGCTTTAACTAAATTCTAGACTGTGTACTAAAACAGCTTTATAGCTAGACTTAGAGATAACTTATTCTGCTATGCATTTACCTCTAAAATGTGGCTCTGACACTTAATGGCACTAATTATGACTCAACTCTTATTTGAAGTGACTCAGGATGGGGGAACTACTTGGTAATGCTCTGGCAGACTTGAACAGACTTGAGTTAAATCCAGCTGTCACTAGCAAGATTTTCCCAGCTGAAGCTTTTGGAGTATCTTCCAGTGAAATGGTGTAAATTGCTTAATGATTAAGACCTTTCTAAGCTTGAGTTCAGCTTTTACTTTCATGCAGTCAGTGAAGACTAAGGTGCCTGTTTGTCCAGAAATTTTCCTGGCTGTTCTTTCCAAAGGCAGGACCACCTGTAGTTCTGTAGCCAGCCTGAAATGCTGTTTTGGGGGAGGTGGGCTGAGCAGTACAACTGTTTGTCAGAGATGCCTGTACCAAGCTAACACCATGCCTTTAGTGGGAGTAGTAGATTCTTAAAGATAAAAATTTCCTGATCTCATAAAGGATTAGGATGTAGCTTTGGTGTAGCTAATGAAGTAAGAGCCAGCAAGAAGCAGAGCTGCCTTTCTAAAGCAGATACTTCTGGTGTACTTTTGTTTTTACTCGCCTGTACCTTAATTATTTCTTCCCTGACGCTTTTGTTTCTACCTTTTTATATGCTAAATATGGAATTTGATTTTTCTAAGCTGCACCTTCTGAATTCCTTTGCAGGTTGATGCAATAAAGGAAAAGGTGAAAGTTGATTCTTGTTTTCCATCTTTAAGTCTGGAGGACTAAGTCTAAGGATTCTGCATGAGTTTTTTCTTTCCTATGTTTACTACACTGCTGCTACTGCTTTTTCCCCAAACAAAATATCACTAAAGCATTTGCAAATTGTTTAACTCTCACTAGCTAGTGCTGTAGGAGAAAAGTAGATTCATTTGCTACTAATAAGCTAATAGATCCTCAGGAAGGGCATACAGGTGATCAGTTGGATCACAGTCAGCCTGCAATTGAAACAACACACAAATACTTACACAAGTGCTATTATTTGACAGCCAATCTGACTGGAAGAATCTCCTCCAATAAGACAAAAGTCTGTGAATCCCTAAATCAGTCTGGCATTTGCTAGTTGAAGGGCTGTGATCCAGTTCCTGATCTCTGGACATGACTAATGCGTGCTGACCGTAGGCAGAGTAGATACTGGCTGCTCCAGAGGGACTCTTCCTCACTCAGGTGTCAGTTCTCATGGTGCTGATCTAATCCACACAGTGCTCTAGTTGATGTAGCAAATTAAAACTTCAGCTGTTACACCAAGTCTGTGGTTCTCCTCCCTATAGTAAATTTCTAGTAGTTGTCCAAAAAAAGACTGCCTTCCAAGCTCTTCAGCTTCACTAAACCTCTTTTGCTACCTCATTAAAAAAATATATAAAAATGGTAATGCTTATTGCTCTTCTGAGGCTACTCCAGGGCTTGCCTTTTGCTATGTAACTTTGACCTTCAGAAGGGCAATCCAAGGTTTTCTGTCCATCTGCTTCCCTACAAATGCCACTGTGATCCTCCTGAGCCCAGGGGTCAGCCCTTGCAGGAGTTTTGCATTAATGTGGTTCAGCAGAGGGCAAACCAAAGTGACAGACAGCTTTGAAGATGGACTAAATGCAAAAACTGCTGGTTGTAAAGACACCACTGGAACTCAAGGCTAACCTAAGACACGTAGTGTAAGGTCCTTCAGCAGCTAGTAAGGAAAGTAGGAGAGCGTGTGTGTGAAAAAAGGTAATTGAACTGCAGTGTTTGCATAAACTACGCATGTGTAGCAGTCATTGCAATTACATCCCACTACTCCTGAAGCTCCAAGGCATTGCTGTGGGCTGCGTGTGGTTTTTTGGGGGGAGCCTGTATGGCAGTCATCTTCAGACCTCACTCGTGCTTCAGTACTTTTGCCTCTTTTTCATGCACACATAACACGATAACATTGAATGCATGTTACTTTTCCTCTGCAGCTTATTGCAGTCTCTGTGGAAAAGCCTTTCAGTCAATCTTGCTCCAAGTGTAGGGCCCTGAAGCTGGTGGTGCTCGAGCAAGTGGTGTAAGAACCATCCTGCGGGCTGGTTTCAAACTTGCGCTTGTTCTTGTCAGTATTTGTTCAGCTCTGAGGGGTGGCATCAAAACTGGGTCCAAAATGCATTGAATGTCCTGGGCTGGAGGCTTTCCAAGTGTGAGTAAGCCACGTGCCTCTGCTTAGTAGCAAACTCTGCACATTCTCCTTGGATTTGCATCTCTAAACTTGTGCTTCTGTGTTCAGTGTGTTGCTGTTTTGAGTTAAAAACAGTGCAGTTCCCAGCACGGTGTCTGGAAATGAGTCTTGGAGCGTTGGATACGATCCCGTGCGCTTTGGCAGCAGCAAGCCAGATACTGTGGGAGGCAACCACCAGGCTGGCCATGGAAGCCCAGCCACTGAGGGAACTCGAGCTCAGGACTTCTGCCACTCCCTGGAGTTGTGCCTCAGCTTGAGGTTACAGAGGAACAGGTTTATGGAACACACATTGTAACTCACAGCTGAAAGGAGGAGCTCACAGAGCAGATATTTGCTCATGTAGCACGGTTCAGCTCAAAACTCACTTGTGAATGTTGTAGCTGAATAAATAACACTGACCCTGTGTAAGTGCAGGAAACCTTCAAACTCCTTTATTAAGGACACAAATGAAATGAAACGTTAATCTTGTGAGTTGTATTACTGTCTTTCAAAGTAATTGGCATGATTATCTCGGACTTTGTTCTAAATCTTATCTCCCAGGTAAAATACCAATACCTCATTTTGTGGTTTTAGTTTCAGGGCCTGCCTTAGACTGTAGAAATGCTGAGTTCCCTTGGATCTGTCTTAGAAATGAGCAATAATTCACTACAGAAGAAGTTCCTTCTCTTGCCTTTCTGTAGGGGTGGGCAAACAGCACCATTGCACTCGCAGTGCAGCAGTGAAGCTGGCCAGGCTTGTCTGTTACTGTGTGTAAAGCTGGAAGAATTGGAGTATCTGTGGGTTTAGGCTGACTGCCACACAGTTCTGGAGTGGAAAAAGCAAGTCTTATACACATGCATTCTCTGCATTTGAACTTAAATTGCATGAGTGAATGGGTTTGGAAAGTGAAATCTTGAGGCTCAAGTGACATGTCGGATGCTATTGCAGTCTGCTCTATCCAAATACAAACCAGATTACTTCGCCTCAATGTCACCTCCAGGGAAACTTCTCCAGGTCTGGGCATTACCTTGGCAATTGCTCCAATGCCAGAGGTCTCCAATTGAGACTGAGCTCAAATCTGAGTCTGTGTCCAAAGACTGTCCAGCTCCAGTCCAGAACCTTTTGTACAAAGCTTCAGCCTGGAGTGAGCTTTCAAAGTAGTTGAAAATCCCTCAATGAGGGTTTTTTTTCAGGAAACAGACAATCTTGACTGCACCAGTACCAACATTGCTACTTGAATTAATCTTAACTTGTAAATGGTCTCCTTTTCTTGATGGGTGTTGACATACCACTAAGGCTTTTCCACTTCTCTGCCACGAATAAGTACCTGTTTTAGAGGAGATTTCTTTAATTGTTGGTCTCAATTCCAGGTGGATAAACTGGATGCATCAGAGTCTTTGAGAAAGGAAGAGGAGCAAGCTACAGAAACACAACCTATTGTTTATGGTAATGCTTTAGTTTGTGTGTTATCAGTAACATATTTCACTTTTTAAACAAGCCTGCCCTAATTTTGTTTCTTTCCTGAGAAAGTCCTGGGAAATGGGAACATTCTCCATGTGAAGTCAATTCTTAAGGAGTGTGTTCCAAAATACTAGATAAGTGCTGTGGCTACTGAGGCGGGCTGTGGACTGCAGGATTGAAAGTTGTCCTTGCTCCTTAAGGAATGGTATACAGGAGCTGTGCTATTCCAGACTTGCAGCAAGGGGTTGTTTGGATCTTGTGCAATATGCTTTATATCTAAAGCATATTTATACCTGCTTTATATTGGGTATTTTCTTCATATCCAGGTTATTCTAGTAAGAGTTTCTTCACTGTAGTATTTTTAGCCACGTGTTGTGTCCTGAGGTTTTGTGGGAAAATACCCGTTGTGGCCCTGAAGAAGCCCAGTCCAGGTCAGCAGGGTGAAACATAGAAAATACATCCTGAAAACTTCCAGGCATTTAGCAGAGCGATTTCTCAGTTGAGAAAGAGGAGTAAGGTGCCCGTTGTGTGTTGCAGGCCAGCCGCAGCTGATGCTGACAGCAGGACCCAGCGTGGCAGTTCCTCCGCAGGCACCTTTCGGCTACGGCTACACGGCCCCTCCGTACGGGCAGCCGCAGCCCGGCTTCGGCTACAGCATGTGAGATGCAGCACAAGCCAGTCTGGAGCAGCAACTTTTCTTACTGAAACTCCACCGTCCCTCCCCGCTTTAACTCATAACAGGGAAAAGCAAAGAGTTCTGCCTCGTGTTCTTGTAACCTTTATTTCATGAAGGACTGTTTTTTCTAGCGCGAACGATTTGAATCACTTCTGTTAAATCTTTTTCACATTCCATGTCATTTAGACTTTTACTTTCAGAAGGGGAATAGTTTAAACGACTTTGTTCAAGTGGGCTTTTGCAGGACTGCTTATTACCATTCAGTCTATTGTGAAGATTCTGATTTGCACTCTATAGTGTTACACTCTAATATTGAATCTTAAGTTCATTGTATGTGAGCAGCTTACGGTATGTACTGTCTATTCTAAATGCATTTAAATCTCACTGTATATTTGGAGAAAGCTAAAGCCAAGATACTTGTATTTGACCTTGCAAGACTGCTGACAAGAGACAACACTAATCAGCATATCCTCCCTGGGTTGGATTGCATAGCTCTAAAAGAATTTAAAATGCGTACAGACAACCTTGCCTGACTTAAAATGAGTAAAAGTTTTTGTTTTGGTTTTTTTTGGTTTTTTTTTTTTCCCTTAACCTATGCAGGTTTTTCCAGTTATGCATATAGAAAATGCTAGTGTCTTTTTGCTCACTCCATATGTAACAGATGACCTTATGTTGTGCTGTATCCTGTGCTTTTGTGGGACATTCCATTCAGGAACAGAGCACCATGATTCCAATCTGTGTATTTACTAACCCTGCCCTGAGGTTTGTGTATGTTGGATATTGTGGTGTTTTAGATCACTGTTTTGAGTGTACAGAAGAGAGAATTCAAGCATATTGCTGTTCAGTTTTGTTTGTGCAATTTGAAATTACGCAATTTAAAAATAAATTACTGGACTGTGGACATGCTGCATAGTGGTAGCTTCACTTTACTGTCTTCAAAAAAAGGACCTTTGGACTCAAACCAAGTATTCCAGTGCTGGTAGTGGGGGCAATGCAGGTGTGTGCAGCCAGGGGTCTGAGGGGCCAGCAGCAGAGCAGCAATGGGGACCAGTAGTGGGGTCTTGCACTGAGGGGGCAATACAGGAAAATATGTAATGCTTTTTCTAGAGAGAGATTATACCAGAGAGAACAAAATAGCACTTTTCACCAGTTGGCTGCACTGTGGTCAACTCCAGCATATTTGACCAGATGATACATTAGGATTGTAGTAGGGTGTGCCAGTTCAATTGAGATCATGTTCTAGGTATGTAAATTGCCTTAAACATATTTAGCTTCAAATAAAATTGACTTAAATGTTTCTTTATGAATACTGTCATATTTGAATGTAACGAGTCTGACAGCACTGGCCAGATTCCCAGCAGCTCTAGAAGCTCCTGTCCCTTAACCAGGAGCCACTCTGGGCATCAGGATCCAGATCCCACTCCCTCTTCCTCCTGTGAGCTCCACAGCTGTGTGCTGTGATCCTGGGGCTGGGCACTGCAGCACGTCCATGGAATGGGGCTGGCAGGGGCTCAGTGCCCCAGGCTCTCCGTGCTCAGCAGGGGTGGAGCAAAGTCTGCAGTGAGGCTCTGAAAAGGATTCTGCCTCTAAGAGGTGCAGTATAAAAATATTTCCATCCCCTGCGTTTATTGGCATTTCAGCCCCTCTGCCATTCCCTCTGGGTCTGTGGATGGCTGGAGATGGAGATAAATCCTGTTCCCTCTCCTACAAACTGGTTCACAACTCTCAGCTGGAGCATGTGGCTGAGAGGTTGGCAAAGGTGCCTAACAGCAGAATTCTCACAAACTGTACACGTAGAATTTACTGGAACCCCCAAGGTGCTCTGAACTGTGCAGTAATATCTATGACAGGATCCTTCCTTAAACCCAGGAGTGCCTGCTAATCCCAAGAAAACCAGGATTTAAGTCTGTCCCTGAGTGCCCAGTTGTTTATATGGAGGGTAACTCTCCATACCTTGGTTTAACTGCACATTTTTGCACGTGTAGGAGCTACACAGACCCCTCCAGAGGGAAGCTCAGCTTACAGCTGCTCCCCACAACTGTTTACTGGTCTGGGCTGCAAATCCAGTTGAACTGGTCAGCCTGGTACCAGTTACAAGTTGTTGCAGCAGTTGTTCGGGCAGGAAGTTACCCCCAAGCTCCAGTTCTTAACTGCTTCAGCAGCTGAACCTTTCTGAATTAAAGAATTTATTCACTACAGAAAACAGGGAGAAAGAGGAAACTCTTAAACTCTATCAACCAATGTGCAAAATCCTCAACCAATTGCACAAATTGTAAATTTACTGGGTTCCTTCTTGTGCCAGCTCTGCTTTCCTCAACTGCCCTGAGCCTAGAATATTCTTTCCCACTTTTGGAACACAAGCTAGAGAAACTCATTATTTACAAATTAAATCTTACAAAACTTGCTTATTTTATTAACACTGAAGGAAGATATGGGAAATAAACTCCAACTTCGATTTTTATCCCTTCAGTACTGACATACATGAACACATCCAGGTCTTTTTGGTATCGGTTTAGAAGAGCTTAAGGTGACCAGAAACTTTATCTATGACATCAGCTGGTCCTGGTCCGATCCCAAGGACTGTCCTGGAGCCTGGAGCTATCTGAGTACGCCCAGCATCCTGTATCAAGCTCACAGTCAGCCCCAGGCGCTTCGCCTCAGCCAGCAGCTGCACCAGAGTCTCTTCATCAGGAGCTTTGAGGACCACTTTGGGTTGTCCACAATATTCCCACTGCTTCAGGAGCTCGGGATTCCTTTTGTGAACCTGCTTGTAGGCAGAGACAGCAGCGTGGGAGCACTGTGCTGCTACTTTGCCCTTGCCCATCTTCAGGTCGTTGCGGACGATCAGCACCAGCTTGAGCTCCCCCGACTCCCCCATGATGTCAGCCTCGCCCCCCAGGCTGTCGGAGGGATCTGGCACTGTTCCAGCTCCAGGCTTCCTGCGGAGCCTCCCCCGGATGCCCCAGCCCAGGCACACACCGCACACCACTCCGATGATGACATTCAGGAACTCGGGCTCGAAGAGAGAAATCATGGTGGATTTTGGAGACTGCCTCTGGAAGGGGGGAAAGACAGGATTTACTTGAGCGTTTCCCAGCTTCTGAGAGCATTTTGTGTGCTCTCACCTGGTTTTCACTTGGTTACTTGAAGACAAAGAACAACTGTTAGAAACACAAAAGAACGGTTCCCCAGACACAGCTTTCTGACTGCAAACATCTCACTGGTGATGGGTTTTGACTCAGAGCTAAGATAAAATGGGAAATTATCATAGAATCAGAGAATGGTTAGTGTTGGAAAGGGCCTTATAGTTCATCTGTTCCACTCTCTGCCATGGCCAGGGACACCTTCCACTATCCCAGATTTCTCCAAGCCCTGTCCAACCTGGCCTTGGACACTTCCAGGGATGGGGCAGCCACAGCTTCTCTGGTGCCAGGGTCTCACCACCCTCATAGGGAAAAATGTTTTCCTAATATCCAACCTAACCCTCCTGTCTGTCAATGTGAACCCATTTCCCCTTGTCCTGTCATGCCAGGCCTCTGTAAATAGTCTTGCCCCACCTCTCCCGTAAGTTCCCTTCACCTACTGGAAGGCCACAATTAGGTCACCCCGGAGCTTCTCTTCTCCAGGTTGAACACTCCCAATTCTCTCAGCCTTTCCTCATGTCAAAATTACACCTAAAAACGGGGAGAGAAACTGTGAAATGCCGGAGGTTTTAAGCCAATACTCCAAATTCAGCTGAGGAGCGGGGCCGCCTCCAGCCCCACCGCGGGCTCCGGCACCTCAGCCCCGCCAGGCCCGGCCGCGCTGGAGCCCGAGCGGACACGGAAGGCAAAAACCGAGCGGGGACCGAACCGTGCGGGACCCCGCGGCCCTCAGGGGGAAAACGAGGGGGCCATGGGGGAGCATCCCCTCACTGCTCACCTGCCGCTCCCGCCTGGCCGCTCCGCCGCGCCCGCCCGGAGGTGACGGGGCCGCGGCGCTCGGGAAGTGACGGGGCCCGGGGCGGGACGGGGCGTGTTGTGCCGGGCCCAGTTCCGCGTTGTGCCGGGCCGAGCGGAGCCGCTGGAGCGTGGTGAGTGCGGAGCCGGGCCCGGGGCTTTCCCTGCGGGCGGGAGTCTCGTCACCGGCCCCTCAGCGGGACCCCTCAGCGCTGCCCCTCGCTCCCCTCAGCGCTGCCCCTCGCTCCCCTCAGCGCCGCCCCGCTCCCCTCACGGCCCCTCCGGCTCTGAGGTGCCGGTGGCATGAGGGGACCCCCGGGCCGGGCGGCTCCCGGTGCTGTGTGTGGGAGCCGGGGGGCGGCCGGGAATGCTGTGGAGGAGCAGGGTGGGAGGGGAGGCTGCTGCTCGCCGGCCTTCAGGATGGTAAATGAGCCGCTGTCACCTCACCGTGCTGGAGAGCGGCTCTGCTCCTCCAAAGCCCCGGGAAGGGTGGGATAGACTCGCCCTGCTCCGGCCCGAGGGACGGTGCCTGATGACACAGGGAGAAATCTGTCCTGCTCCCTGCGGAGAGGCAGATAGCGATGGCCTTTGTCTGCTTTTCCACTGGAAATGTGCTGTGCTTTCCCGGCTGGGTGCTCCCTGCGTCCCCGTGGGCTGCCTGGGGCTCGTGGCTGTGAGGCCCAAATCCATGGGGACATTTCTGCTGACTGGGGTTAAGCACCTCGTCTGGTTTTTATTTCTCTAGCCAATGTCATGTGGTGTTTACAGCAGATAATAAAGCAGCAAGATTCCCGTTTTATTCCAGTTTTGCCTCTCAGATGCCTGGCAGGTCATGTAGGTGACCTGAGGGAAGGGGTGATAAGTGTGTTTGATAGCAGCTATTTATCTATAAAGTGCTGTGAATCCAGGTTATCCCCTTCCAACTGCACCTGCGGCATTTCTTCAGGGTTTTCTCCAGCCCTTATTTTCTCTGCTCTTTGCTTACCAACAAGTGGGTATCCTGGTTTAGTTAATGGTGACAATGTGGTTGAGGTGGAGGAAGTGTGGTGTTACTCTTTCATGCCTTGGACCACATGTGTTGTGTTTGGGCAGTGGATTTTGGTGCTGTTTTGCTGTTAGGAATTCTGCTCTTTTAGAGATATTTTCACTTCAGTTTGATGGGGGATTCTCATGCTTCCTAACACCTTATGATAACATACATCAGCTCTTCTTGATGCATTGATTTTCCTATTGAAACAGTCTTCATTATGTCAGTCCTTCTTCCAATCCATCATTTCTGCAGCATGGAGTAGACTTTCCTTTATTCCTTATGGGATAAGAGACAGTTGTAACAATGCCTTCATCCCCTGTTTTCAGATGAGGGTTTCAAAAGCCAGTTTCCAGTTGTGCAATGGGAAGTGAGCTCTCTTTATTACTCTGAGCTTTGTTTCGTGTCCTGCTGAGCTGCTGAAATCACTGGTGTTTGTAATTGCTGTGGGGAAGGGTAGGAGGAGACTCAGTAGCTTTCAAGTGGGTGGTAGCAATGAGGAAGGTGAGTAGGCTGGAACAACTGCACTCTTTCTGCCTTAAATCTTTTTTTCTAAGTTGTTGTCTTGGAATTCCTTCTGAGTGTCATAACTGCCTCTGGCTGCACCTCGTGAACAGCTCTCCTTAGGGTGATCTGTGCCATTAGTGCATGCTTGGAGATTCCTTATTTCTTAAAATACTGTGTGTTCAAAACAAAACAGAAAAAAACCCTGCAATTCCTGATGTGCTGATGGGAGACAGAGGTGTCTGCAGGTTGGAACTTTAACTTCTCTTCCTTGTGGACAAGTGTGAGCTGGGTGGACTTTGCTATTCCCTGAGGACGAAGGGCACAACCTTGAAGCTGTTGCAACACTGAGCTTTTTGTACCAGCTTCAAACACAACCATGGGACAGCACTAAAACCACCAAACCTTGCTGGCTTTGGTGCTGTTTGGGACCAGAGGGAGCCAGGAGATGTTATTAGTGAGGCAGGCAGTTGTTCAAGGTATTTCAAGCTTATTAAAAGAATATTTTTCTTTCTCCCAGGGCTCAGAATTTGCCTCTGTGAGCCTTGTCTGGGCAGTGTGTCTTCACTGGATGGCCAAGTGTGAAATCTGAATTGGCTGCACTTAGAGACTGTTCCTGTGAAAAGCAGAATTTGTTATGTCAGGAGCTGCTCTCAGCCACTCTGGGCTTTGTCAGGTGCTTGTGTTCTTCCCTTTTCATCTGTGCTGTGCCTCCTCTGCATATCCTCTTATCCCTGGGTCTCACCTTTTCATCTATTTATCTCTACTGCTTTATTATAGTACCTGATTCTGCTGCTGGATGTAATCAAAATTCCTGTTTCACCAGAAAAAAATACACCAAAAAGATCAGTTTAATATATGTGGCTTTAATGGCAGGGACAGAACTTTCCATTAACTCAAAAGAAATTGCATGGCATCCCTGAAGTTCATGTTACAACAGTCTTTCCTAAAAGGCATTTTTTAAAAAAAAAAGTGGGAATTTTAACTCTGAATTCTAAGATGATTTATTTGGGTAGGAATTGGAAAATAGGTCTGGTGTACAGAGGCATAACCCACAAAATGGAAACCTGTGGTCTTTAACTGAATTACTTCTCCTTTGAGGAATTAAACTATTTTAGCTAGGAAAACATTTTTAATATGGGAATAAATGCAATCATATCAAAATAACCCATTATGGCTAAATCTGTGGAGATTTGGAACATCTTTTCAGATGTGGCCTCATTTATTTTAATTGACTGCTTCCCAGGAGTGCTGAAGGACTGGAAAAAAAATTGAGCAGTTACTTTTTCTAATTTCTGTCATCTTCAGGAAAGTCATTAACCCCCAGGTGAGGGGCTGTGTCACTCCAGTGTCACTCCAGTGTCACATGCACGGTGCTCTCTTGCTCTGTAGGGGCAGCAGCTTTGCAAGAGGAGGCTTTGGGCTCCAGTGCTGCAGAGCTGAGGACGTGGTTGGCTCCTCCAGTGCCTCCAGATCCTGGAGAAGTGGTGGAGAGGGAATAGCTGTGAGGAGCTGGAAGGGGTAGGTAATGTTTCACTTCCAAACTGATCCCATCCTTCACCTGAATGTGTTCCTGTGCCAGGCAGTCTTTGGCTTTCGAGGGAAAGTGCTCTCCAAGCTGTTTTTTTGCCAGGGAATTGTTAACTTATTCTGTCTGTAGAGCATTTGATGACTGAAAAAAAAAAACCCTCTCAGAGATGTGCAATTCTTTACCTTCCTGGAAAGGCTGGATTTTAATCCTTTTTTTCTCCTTATTGTAACTGAAGAACAGTGGTGTAGAAAAAGAAAAAGGAATATCAGAAAAGCTGAGGAGAAAGAAGCAGCAGGATTGGAACATTTGGCTTTAAATGCAAAAACTGACTGGAAATGATGTGTTGCTGAGGTGGCAAGAGGGAACAACAAAATGCTTCAAGCTCCAGCTCTGGTTCTGGGAGCTGTGTGAGCAGGAACTGATGGAGATGAGAGTCAGGGCTCTCTCAGTAAGAAGTGGTAAGAATTAGTGATTCAAACAATGTCTGGGAGAGCAGTGAGATGGTGAAAACAGCTTCCTTGTTGTTCCAGCACACTGGAAAGGAGTCCTCCAAAAATCCTTAGTACAGAACATGAGTGCACATCCTGCTCCTGCAAGTGAGAGTGCAGACACTCAGCTGCCTTGTCCAAAACTGGTTCCTTTTGCATAAGTGCACCCAACACTTGGGTGCTTCCACAGCCTCCCCAGAGCTCCAGAGAAGAGACTTTTGTCCTTTTCTCTGACTAGAGAGAGCAGATACTGCAGTGCCCAATTTTGTTGTGTTCTCATGCTCTTGTTTTGCTTTGTCTCACTTATGCTGTGAAGTGCCAGTCACAGTTACCATAAACCCTTTGTGTTGACCAGTTTGCATTTCTGACTAGCAATAATTGTCTTTGTGTACTTCATGTTTTAGGTTGCACTAAAGCTCACTGGTGTATTGTCAGCTCTTTGTTCAGCCCTACAAAGCAGTTCTTGTGTGAGCACAGCTCTAACAAATGATCTCAGCCACCCTGATACAAAAACTGGCCACAGTTGTTTTCCTCGCTCTTTTAAATAGTTTATTTTTATGTTTTCTGCTAAGTACTCCATGCAGTAGGCAAATTTATTTTTAGAGATGGGCTCTGTGTCTTTCCCAGCATCTGTCAGAAGTGAAGTTCTGTTTAGCAGATGGAATTTAATTTCCTGTGGTGAGCTCTCATGGATTGGGTGTAGACTTGAGAATATGGAGTGAGTTAATGAAGGATAACTCCATTTTGGGTCAGCCTCCCACTCCAGTTCATCCCTGTGAGGAGGCATTAGTGCAGGACTCGTGGTTCTGATGGGCACCAAGCAGCACAGCAGATCAAGGGTGCTGAGCTGAGGGGATGTGCATCCTCCAGTCCCTTTGCTAAGATGCTTTGAGTATAATTAGACTTAGGTAAACCAGGGAGGTTCTTTTCTGGAGCCAGGAAGGGTTTGCAGCCCCTTCAGCCCTGCCATGTGATAGGTATCCCATCTCCAAGTCAGCTGTGTTTTTAAATAGGAATTTTTAGAGCTTTCCTGCAGAATGGTTGAACTTTAAGACCTTCTTGACAAGTATTTGTCCTGCAGAAGTGTGGAAGGGGATTATTTATCTGCTTCAGTGCAAACGTTGACTTGTGTACTTGAGGTGGTGTTATGCAAAGCTAATCCTGGATTAGTGCCTTTCCAAGCAGGCAGGGTAAAAGTGGCTCTGGCAGTTGAGCTCCTAAAAAAAAACCTCTCATGCCTTGGGAACAACACACCTGAGCCCCCCAGAGATGCAGGAGTTTCATGGATTGCACTGGAATTCACTGCTGTGCACAGCCTGGGCTTTAGCATCAAACATGGAGAGCACTTGGCATTGCACTAAATGAACTTCCTTGCAGTGTAATTAAGCTGAGAGCAGAGACCAAACCAATCAAGACTTTAATTTTGAAGGCTAGATTTGCACATGTGAAAAAATATAGATTTCAAAATGAGGAACGTGTGGCTTCCACTGAAATTTCTGGTATTTTTTTTTTCTAATTTTTGCTATATTTAAGTCATCAAAATGTGACTGAAGTTCCCTAAGCCAGAACACTTTTTTTAGTGTTGCTATGTGTGCTCAACAGCTCTGGATGGCTTTTGCTTCCTAAGCAGCTTTCTGTGAACATCAGGCTTGCTGTGTGTGGGTGTGTAATTTAAATATTGCCCTCTGCAGTTTGAGCTCTGTGTGTGTAAATTCATGTATATACATGGGTATGTGTGTATATAAACTTACATTGTAGGTGTTCATAAATACTTATTTAAATATATATAAAAATAAGCACAACTGAGTGCAATCAGAAGCAAAACACTACCCACCTGTCCTGATGGAATTAAGGGGTGGCTGAACATTTGATCCTGCTATTGCCACAGCAACTGGCCTGTTATCCTCAGCTGAGGACTGGGGTAACTCCAGAGTGTCAGGCTGCTCTAAACTCACCTGGGAGAGGGAGAGCTTCACATTTCCCTGGGGTTTGAGCAGTCCCTGGGCTGCAGGTGACTGCAGAGTGATGCTCTAGAGCTCCCACTGCAGCAGCTCAGCCTCTTGTCCTTGGCTGACTCAGGAGCCCTTGGCATTTTTCAGCTTTTGCAAAGGTGTTTTGTTCATTTTTTAGGTGCTTTGGGTATTTTGGGGCTCATATTGCAGCGAATAAAAGCTGTAACATGCATGAGATGAGTTTGTGCTGCCCTGTTTAACCAGACAGATTTCTGTTTCTGCACATTTTGTGTCAGGGGGAGGTGTTGAAGAAAGGACTCCTTCCTGAGACCTCAGTGCTTTTGACTACTGGATTTTAACTAAGACCTTTAATAATTAGATTCTAGCTAACAATTTTATCTCTGTTGCAAGTAATGCACAAGGCTTGTACCTGTTTAGAAAAACACCTGTCTAAAACTGACTTGTGACACCCTGGAAATGTCAAATACAGCATGTGAAATCTTTGAACATTTTATTTTAAAATTTGACAAAATTATTGTAGTCTGAATTCAAGAGGTGATCTCACTCCTGTTTACCAAACCTGAGTTGCTGCTTGGCTCTTAAGCCTAACATAAATCAATGGGGAAGTATTTTTTCTGTAAAACTTCAATTTCTTCTACTTGACAGTTTTATATAACCAGTCATTTTAATATTGCATCACTTTTCTTTCCAACAAAAGCAACGTATCAAAAACTGTAAATCAAGTATGCTTACAGGGAGGAATACGATGCAAATAAAATGCTTTAGCTTTGTGGGACTCTCTTTTTCAAATAAAACTCTAGAAACTGTTTTAAGATTCAAGAGGGGGTTTTTAAAACAAGGAGTCTGACTGGTTACTCTCTTTGTGTTTGATTGCATAAGAATTGTCAGCTGTTCTGGTTTTTTTTAATTGGAAGAAAAAAAAAAAGGCAGCTCTTGCAACACTCTGGTTTGTGCTGGCTCCCACTTCTTGCATTATTTACTCTCCTGGATAAGGAAAACCACATTTGTTCTTTTGGGGTTTTGTTTTAGGGCTGCTCTCTCTAGAGGGAGGCTAAACCAGCAGAGAGTATGGACAGTGCCAGCAAAGCTTCCATCAGAAAGCTCTTGTCCTCTGAAGAGTTTGCCTTTTGTGCTTCAGAGACACCAGGCTGTGCAAAGCAGGAGATGCAGCTCTGTAACTTGGTTACCACACTGAGGGCTAATCTTTCAGCCAGGGAGGTTTTTGACATAGTGACAACCTGCAAAGCTTTAGTGCCAGGATGAGGAGCACACCTGAAGCATCAGTCTCAGGATGGAAGTGAGGTTTGTATGAAGCTCTGCTGCTCCTGGAGCCCAAACAGTGGGTTGGGTCAAGAAAGGGGTTTGTTTAATCAGCTTTTGTTCAGCTGTTAGAAGTGAGGGAGTTTTGTCATTTGAGTGAAAAATTTAGAATTATGTAGGTGGAAATGTTTTAATCTTTGTCACTGTGGGGATTGAATCACTTTCTGCTTTTGATGGTGTAATGCAGGATGAGTGTGAGTTGGATTTGGAGAGCTGCTGGGTGTTTGTCTGCATCCTTTGGCTGTGGAGTGCTCCTAACCAGAACCACACCTTGTCCTTTTTGGGTTTCTTCTGCTCTCAGGTCCCCACACGTGACTGATCTATGAAATGGCAGAGAATGGCACAGACTGTGACCAGAGACGCATAAGAATGAGCAAAGAGCAGCACAATGGCAACTTCACAGGTAGGTGGGAAATCACTTTGTGTTCTCAGCTGGCCTGTGTGGGGTGGAAAACAGCACAAGACTGAACAGGAATTGATTTTGGTTTTCTCTTGAGGCCAGGCTGGATGGAGCCATCTGACCTAGGGAGTGGCACCTCTGCCCGTGCCAGGGGGTGGAATGGGATGGGCTTTGAGGCCCCTTCCAACCCAAACCATTCTGGGACTCTGTGACTTTATGCCCACATAATGCAAAGGGCCTTGATGCCTGAATCAATCTTAGAAACCTCAGTCAGCTCTAAACCTGAAGGATTTAGGATTTCAAAGCCATGGAATAGATTCATGCTGTGTATTTCCATTCACATTTCTCTCACACTCCTTTCTTCTCCCAAAGTTCTTGATGCATTTAAGCCCCACAAAGCTGACCTGGGTACCAACAGAGGCTACAAAACCAACAACAACAACAAAAAAAAACCTAAAAAAGTTTAACTCTGTTGGCAAATGTGTGGCTGTGGAAGTCAGGCTGTACAACCCCACCCTTTGGCACTGAAAAGTCAGTTCTTGGTAATAAAAATCTGATTTACTCTGGGACAGGTCCAGTTATTAGTCTCCCAATTTCTAGCTGTTCTGTTGAAATTCAATGTCACTATAATTTATTGGTTTCAGTGATAAATTACCCACAAAACCGTTTTAACTGCTTCACCTCCTGCCTCTCGTTGTTTTTCCTGCTGGTATGTCTGAAGTAGCCTGGGGTTAATGTTTAGAACTTATGAAAAATAACCTGAAAACAGTTAATGAAGATTTTTGTGTCACTGAATTATCCATGCTGTGTAGTAAAGCATGGAAATTATAATAATCTTTGTTTGTTTCCTGTCAGCTTTGAATGTGCCAGTTCCATATTTAATTAAGTTTTGTAATCAAGTGATTTCTTAAGTTGTGCGCAGTCTTACACCATTGTCTTTTACGACCTTTTACTAAAAACAAAGTCATAAAAACAAGGTTGAAACATTTTTATTACACATACTAAATGAAAAAGATTAACTGCATGTTTGTATGTATGGAACAAATTAAAGCCTTCTACTTAATGTCTTAAATCATTCTGTAACTCTGAGGGAATGTGGATTTCTTCAGTATTTGCCAGGATTTCTGTTAGTTCATCTTAAGCAACTGATTTTACAGCTAAGGAATACAGGATTAAGTGGGCTGTATGACTAATGAGAGCTTCAATTTCTGTGTAAATATCAGCATCTGATAAGGCAAAATATTTCAGTTACTGGAGTAAGACTGAAATAATACATCTTGGGTTCCAATATGCTGGAGATCAGATTAGATTAATATTTTAAATGCAACAGCTTTTTAAAAATCTAAAATTTATTAATATTATTACAATGCAAAATAGAATACATGTGTTGTGACTGTGTAGTAAGTGATGTTTAAACAAGTTTGGTGTCTGTTTGGATACAAATGTATTTTTTCATTGTTTACTGGTATTATTTTTAAAATCTTATTCCAGAATTCCTTTTCTTTAAAAGTTTAAAAATTATTACTGCTCATTAGCTTGACAACCTTTGAACAAGCCATTCTCCTCCAAAAAAACAGCTCGGGTTTGGGGTTTTATTCATCTTATTGTGAGCACAAATAACACCTTGGTTAGAAAAGCCTTTTTGTGAGCAGGGCCCGGGCTGGGTGTGAGCTCAGTGCCAGGCAGGGCTGTGCTCCAAAAGCAGCTCCTTTCCAGGAGAGGAGTTTGGGAGAGGCTGGCAGGGCAGGTGCTCCTCTCCAGTTACACCGTGTAATTCCATCCCCTGGAAATGGGAGGCTGGGAATAGCTCTGCTGGAAAAGAACCAGCTCAGAAGTTCACAGGGAAATGTCCCTGAAGCAGGTGCTGAGGTCACATTTGACCTGGGGTGGTGGCTGCTTTCAGCTCCTCGGGCAGTGCCCTGCAGAAAGGCTGCTGGGGGTGCCAGGCCTGGGGCACTCTGAGTGCCAGGGAGAGCAAACCACTGCATTCCCTGGATGTCACCTCATTCCTGAGGCATGGCAGCAAATGCTTTGGGATCAGGAGAAAAGATGACTGAGAGCTCACATTAACTTCCTGACAAATTAAAAAAAAAAAAAAATCAGTGTATTTTTGGGTGGGATAGCAGCTGACCTGCTGGCCTGTGTTTTTACTTTTTTGGGTTTTTTTGCTTTTCTTTTGCAGATTCCTCGATGCTGAGTGAGCGGAAGCGAAGGGAGCGAGAGGAGAGGTTGAATATTGTGCTGTGGAAAAAACCGCTTGTTACCTTGCAGTATTTTTGCCTGGAAACTCTAATAAACTTGAAGGAATGGACCATAAAGTAAAGATCATTTCTTTAACTTCTACTAAGCGTTCTGGGCAAACCCATGCTCTGATTCAGTAGGTCATTCTGACATCTCACTTTCCCTGATGATTCACAGCTTGAAAACTGTTTTTTTCAGAGAACATGTGTATTTTTGTCCCTTAAAGGTGGCTGCTGGAACATCCCACACTTGTAGCTGTGCTCTCAGATCTTCTGCCTAAATTACATAAGTGCAGCAAGGTGCTTGGGAGAGAAAATGGCAAACTGCCTTTCTGAAGGGTTGAATATTCCAATTTGAAAGAGTGGGACAGTGTTTAGGGATCCTCAGTGCGAAGGGATGTTGTGCTAATGGCTGCAGTGTTAGCACTGACCTACTAATGCAGGTGTTGGTGTCACTGAGTAATCTTCAAACCGCTCAGCCAGGGCAGAGATCAGGGCTCTGTGGAGTTTGCAGTGATGTTTATGATGCTTTAAAGAGGACTTTGCTTCTCTGTTGCCCTTTTACAGCAGGAAATGATTTATTAAAGCACTTTCCTTGAGTGTTATTTCCACACTGGATAAAACCAGCTTTTATTCCAGTGAGAGAATTTGTGAGGAGCAGTCCTGCCATTCCCTGCTAGTGCTGAAATGCAGAGCCAGTTCTTAAGGCACAAGGCCCGGGGGTTTAGGCTGCCAAAACATGAGTGTAATCTGCAATGAAAATGCCAAGAGTAGCAGCCATCCAGTGCTTGTGTTGGTAACTGGGCTCTGTTGTGCTTGGGACTGAGCTTACAAAGCCTTTCCCAGTCAGGAGACAGGATCTAATGTCACCTTGGGTGACTCCAGCTGTTGGGCTGCTCCTCTGCAGGCTGAGCTGAGCCTGCAACTCAGGGTTCTGCTCACTCCCTCTGGGCTAGGCTGGAGGTGCTGGCAGTCCAGATTTACTGACAGTTTCCATTTGCTTTTGAAGTTATTTGTATGAAAAATACCAGGTTTGTGTAGTGTAGCTTTAATTCCCTTTTACACCCCACACCCCCCAAAAAAATTGAACCCCCCCAAGCCTATTTATTTTATTATGTGCATTCTTTCAATGACCATTAGGAATTGTCTCTGAGAACTGTTTTACTGGGTCTGACATCTGTAATTTCTGACAATGGCCAAGCATTTATTTAAACTAAGCAGAAATAACATTTGAGAATTTATTTTAAGACCTCAAATCTTATTTGGCTTCCTAGACATCCAATTTTGTTACAGATAGCACTTGCCTCCTCTGCTGAGCAGCACATTCAGCTGTCTGGCACTCCCCTGACAGAATCTTTACAGAAAATAACCCTGACTATTACAAGCTATTAAGTTGAGACCTCAGATTGACTCTTAATGATCTCCTGTGTTCCATTGCATAAATTGTGTTTTGAATGATAATCATTTGAAAATTCAATTGTCATACTAATGTAAGCAGCACTAACTCATTTTAAAATGTTTTGAGTGCTCTTTTCAGTTTGCTTAATATGAAATATTTGTGACTGTTTTCCTGTATTATGCCTCACATTTCTATGTTTCTGTCTAAGTAGATAAGTTATGTTTATAGTTTGCTATTATAGGCTGGAAATTTTAAGTGATGCTAGTACTTGTTTTTTTATATATCATTAGGTGACAATATAATAGTGTTTTCTGGAAAATAATGTATTTGCTAATCTACTGTGTGTGGCCACATACACATCAAGCAGAAAAAAAAAGAGTAAAACCAAACATGCTTCAAATTTATTTTAGCAAATTACTTTGGAAAACACTTTTCTCCCTTTACTCACCTAATGCTTCAGAGTTACCTAAAATATATTTATTAAATTTGGAGCTGTTAGAATATACTAATTTTAATAGATAAGGGGAAACAAAATAATGTAAAGATTTGTTCCTGTGACTGTTACTGTGGCTCTGGCAGCAGCACAGTTAGAAATCAGCACTTCTGAATTCCACCCAGCTCGTCCTTGCCCAGGGCCAGTGCAGGGCCTGCTTTGCTCTGTGCTTGGCCACAGCTGCTGCTCAGGCCTGGGCCTGACTCTTGGCTCCAGAAGCTGAATTGTTTTCAGCTTGTGTTTGTTTTCAGTCAGTTACTTTGTTTTTCTTTATTAAAAAAAGTGAAATACGAGTGGCTGAACTTTGATCTGGCTTGACAGTGACACGGAGATTTCTCCCTAAAGAGTAAAGGCTCCCCAGATATTTTCTTGGGAGGTTTACACTGCTGCCATTGTCCCTGCTGAGCACATCCCCAGTCCCCAGAGGTAACTGAGTTACTCTGAAATGCATGTTTAATGATGAAAAACCCTAATTTGCCATTTGTCTTTAAGATTGTGGCGGCGGCGAGGGGCCCTGGTGTGCGTGTTGCTGGCACTGGCAGTGCTCACAGCCCTGTACTACATCGAGGGAGCACATCAACAGGTACCACCTCTGCTTCCCTGGCTCCCACTCCCTCCCTGTGCTGGGAATTGAATGAATCCTGCTGGCTTCTCCATGAATTTATAATGATCTTTTGAGCTGCTCACTAAGATTTTGTTTCTCAAGTCGTGACTGCTCTGTTGGTGTGCATGAGTTGTGTTTCAGAGGTGGGGAGGGATGAGCTGTGTCATTTGATCTGTTCTGGTGGATCTGGAGGTGTCTCATCTGCTCCTGAGTGAAGCACACCTTGGGTGCTGCAGCACTCCTTCACAGCTGCTGTCAGCAAGATTTTAATGGTGGAGGGAGCTCTTGAGGGGAAGTGTTACCCTGAGTCGTGGCAGAGCTTCGTGCTTCCCAAGAAATTGTTCTTGTGTTGCTGTGGAAGGTCTCCTGCCCAGCTAGGACAGGCACACACAGAGGTGTAAAATGGTTTTGTGTGTCAATCTGTTCCTGGGATGTGAACACAAAGCCTGGTGCTTTTGCAGCACTGGAAGTGTTAAGACATGGCTTAAGCTTAGTGATGGTGCTGTCTGCACCCTTCCCTTCCCCATTTCTCTTGGAGTTTCAGATTTTCCTGGAGAACACAGGGCCCTTTTAAAAACCAATTCCAGCTGCTGTCACAGCTCTGAAATGAGCAGGTTCCCAATTCCAGAGAACTTGCTTCCATTCCTCCTGCTGTGGTGTGGCGCTGCCTGCCTGAGGGATCTGCACTTCTGGAACCCAAGTCCTGACTGCCCAGGTTTCCTTGAGCCTGCTGGGAAGAAACATGATCCTCTGGGGCTGCTGAGGGCAGTGTCACCCTCAGGTGACAGCCAGTGCAGGAGCTCCCTGTTAAGGAGGAGTCAGCCATGTGCACTTGGCATTTTCAAGATGTTTTTGTGCCCTGGCAGGCTGGAGCCTGGATAAGATTGGTGTAAAATTTGCCTTGGTGCTGTTGGTCCATGGATGGTGTAAAATAGTGTCCAGAACTTGCTGTGGCTTTCCCACGTCCCCTCATTTCTGGGTGCAGCACACCACCAGCATTTTAATGTTTTCTTACAAGTAGCACACCTGCTACTTAGTGCTCCAAGATGCAACATCCAGCAGGCTCACTGGGAGTGCAGCTGATTTTATTCCTTTATTTAAGCTATTCAGACAATTCCCTGAGCTGCCTGGGCTCTACTTGACACTGTCTGGGGCTTGCTCCTCGTGGGCCTGTTCTGAATTTCAACCTCCTACTATTGAACCTGAATTTCCATCTATCTCCTTGGAAACTTGCTGATTCCAAAATGTTGGGGGTTTTTCTTTTGAAAGTGCAGTTTCCTCTACATGTCTGTGCTGTTACTGAAATAAATTGCAAATAAAAGTATTTAGGAGTCTATTTCAGTTGTTATAATCCACATAAATGTCTGTGTTAGCTTGTAGCTTAATTTTCTCCCTTGGAGATTTCATCATTTCTATTTTTTTTCTTTTTTTGTGCCTTTCCTTGCTCAGTACGTTCGGTACATGGAGAAGAAGTTCTTCTGGTGTGCCTACTGGGTAGGACTGGGCATTCTGTCCTCTGTTGGGCTTGGAACAGGTCTCCACACCTTTCTGCTCTACTTGGTAAGGATATTTCCACACCATGTCCTTCTTGAATTGAGTACTTTAATTGTTGCATATTTTAAAATCAATTAATAAATAATTTTCTGCAAGTTCTCAACATTAAATACATCTAAAGTTGGTGTTCTGGTGAATCCTGTTCATGTTCTACACTGCATCACCTTGTTCTGTAGTTTGTAAGCTCTGTGTTGAACTGTGGATATTGGCCTGCTGTTGGTTAATCCTCACTTTGAAACAATGAGCCAAATCTGCCAGCTCTATCCTCTAATCTCCTCATTTAAATGAAGCCTGTCCTACTGTGTGCAGCTCAAGTGTTTCCATTTAGAATGTTTTGGAGTATTTTTTTAGTAGCTTAAAATGATCATTTTTCTAACTGAAGCCACCAAAACAGGCAGTTGGTTTAAGGTTCAGTCTGTATTAATTTTGCTTTGAAAATAATAGCAAGAACAATGTTTTTCTATGAAGATAAAATATTAAAATTTGCATGATGTTGTTTATCTCAACGTAGCTATGAAAGTCAGGGAAATGTTTGGGTGTGTTTTGCTTTTGGCCATTGGATTAGTTCCTGGGTTATGAAACCACTGTCCTGGATTCAAGAAAAGGATTCATGGCCACAAAATAATTAAAACCAGTTCATGCAACAAATGTCATCTTGTATTTGGAACCATTACAGATGTTTACTTTCAGAGCTGCTTTAATCATTAACAATAACACAGAAAACACTACAGGAAACTCCTGCCTCTCCCCCCAGCAGGGCAGTGCCTGGGAGATGGAATGGCATGGGATGAGCAGCCTCAGATTTGCTCTGAGTGTAGCTTCTGTCCTAAAGGTTGTGGAAGGAATTCCTGCTAGACACAACCAAGTTTGTGCACTGAGCACTGTCAGACCCCAGGCCACTCCAAGATGATTTTGGCACATGAAATCCTCCTAAGGCAGCACCACTTATTTTCTTATAGGAGGTGGAACCTTTCTTTTACTCTATGTTTAAAAATCAAAGTTCTAAATTCCTTCAATGTAGAAAAATTAAATTCCATAATACATCACTTTGATCATCCTGTGGGATAGGTGAACTTCATAGAGGCACTTAGGCCTTGACCTGAGCTGACACTGAAATAATTTATAGGAAATACAACTTCTCAGTTGGTTTATCAGTATAACTTATGGTGGGTGTTTGGGAGGTTCACAGCCTTCCAAAGATTACAGGGATGTGCCACCCAGGAAAAGAAATTGAGTTTAATATCGGTAGGGAAGGTATTTATTTGGAACATAAAAGGAAAGGCTTCACATAACTTAGTCAGGAGGGGGAAACAGACTAAATAGATTACACTGAGTAATTAGAAGGTGGTTATAGAGTAAAATGTAATAAAAATGTACCATCAGCATCTAAAGTGTAAATACTACGGGAAAAATACTGGCTTGCTTTAAATATATGAGTTAGATAAGCATGTTCCTGTTTCACTGAGGGGATTCCATGAAGGCAGTGAATGCAGAAACAAGGAGAAACCAGGATTTGTTTCCCTTTTTTTTCTCCTGAGCAAGATTTAGTGATTAGCATGGTCTGCTCAGGTCAATTAACACCTTCTGGGCACTGCCTGAGCACCTCATGGTTTACACCTCGGTGGAAGCCACGCGGTTGTTGCCACTAGATGGCAGAGGGGGTGTAAAAACAGCAGCTCCTGACCCTAACAAGCCGTGTTTGAGCTGCTAATATTCTTATCACTGCAGCTGTACCAGCAAGGTGCACATGGAATGTGTTATCACTGTAGTAAAACAGAGCTTGATATCTGTTCAGAATGAGAGGGAACAAGGAGTACTAACCTGAGGCTGCTGCTGCAGCTTTTAGGGGTGAGCTCTTTCAGAGTGGTGTTCTGGATTTAACCCATCTGGAAACAATGCAATTAGAAGCTCCAGCTCTCAAAGGGAGGAGTTGTAACTGTTTTGCTTTGTTAATTGTACAGCAGTTCCCTCGAAAAGTAGAAATACGACACATTAAGTGGGGCTCTCAATATTAACTTCTGCATTACCATTGATCTACTTTTCATGTTCCATATACTTTAATTCTGTTTCTTCACAATGGTAAAACTTATTCTTCTGTTGACTCAAAGAAATGAGAAGTTACAAAACAAATCCTCCCCTGCTTTAGTGCCTGGATTTGCTGGCAATAGAGAATAGACCCAGTAAGTGCTTTCAAATTGCTTTTAATTAATTGCTCATTTTAAAGCTGTATGTACAGGGAGATTGTTGGGAATGCAATTACATGCTGGGAGAACAATGCCCTTGGGCCCACCCATGTGGTGCTGAGCTCTGCTGGGACTTGCAGCACTGTCTGTGCCACTGAGGGCACGTGGAGGAATTGATGGCATGTAGGCACCTGCTCAGGCTCCTTCAGCTGTCACACAGGTGCATCTGAATTAAATATACTGGATTAGCCATTTACTGCATGTGGCATTCCCAAGCACTGGGCAGGCTGTGGAAGTGGTTATGCAATGGCTGCAGGATATGAATGACTCTGATGTTTGCTTTCCCTGGCCTGCTTAGCTGTTTCTGCAGTGTTGAAAACTGTCATTTGTCTGGATCCTTCACAGCATCTCTCACCAGCTGCCTTTTGGAGCTGCACTCCAGTGCCAGGAGAGATCCCAGGGTTAGCTGAGAGGAGAGTACTTGGAAATTGCTAAAAGTAGAATTTAAAACAGCCTGAGTGTGGGAGGGGTGTTTCTGCCTCAGGATCATTTCAGTTCACATCTGATTTGGGATTTTTTTGGTCAGCAATCCTTGGTGCAAGAGGGACAGGTCGAGTATATCAATTTGATACCAGGCTTTTAATTGCTGTTCCTGTGATTGGAGAGCTTTCTATATGTTAGAAAGGGCCTGAACATTGTCTGATGTATCAGTTCCTAGTTTAATGCTGCTTCCTTAGTTGCTGCCAGCACTGGATGTAAAATCTGACATGGCTTTTTGGGAAACAATTCTTGTGCTGCTCTTGGCACTGAGCTAAGGGCTGGCACAGAGCAGATCTTCAACGCAGGAACAGGGAAGCAGGCCACCCTTCCAAGAATCCTTTCCATTCTGACACTTTCAAAACAAGCCTGCTGGCTTATTTTCCTGAAGGCCATTAAAGGTTTTTCACAGTTCTTTAAAAACAACCCTTAAAAATAGGAATCATGATGTGGTTCTGTAGGAAATAAAACTATTATGATTAATGACTCCAAATACTGGATTTAGCAGTACATGGCTTTTTCCTCGGTCCTGAGATGTTTTCTGTTGGTGGTAGATTAAAATACGAGCAGCATGAATCACCTCATTACCAGCAGAGGATGGTTGAGGGTAACTCATGAGGAATTTTTGGTGTTTGTACATCTCTGAGAGATCTTTGCTGCTGAAAATGAAAATGAATGAATGAGGTGGCAGTGCCGGAGGGCTCCGGAGCAGGGCACAGGAGGTGCGGTGCTGGGTTGGGATCATGGGCTGAGGCCATCCCCACCCAACGCTCTGCCTCGTGCTTTAGTTTCACTTCAGCTCTGAAAAACGGATTTTTGTCAAAGACGTGGCCATAAAAAATGTGCTTAAAACGAGTGGTTGAGGGCGGCGCGCGCGGTGAGTCCCCTCTCCCTGGGGAAGTGAAATCCCTGAGGGGATGAATGGCACCGAATTCCTCACCCTCAGAGCTCCGGGCAGCTCTGGCTGTTTGCATTGTTGGTGTTTTTGGTGCTTAAATGTGGATTTTGTTTGCTGCTGCTGGAGCCAGGGGGGCAACTGCTGAGGGGGTACATTTTTATTTAACTGCTGAGGGGGTACATTTTTATTTAACTGCTGAGGGGGTTTGTGCTGGTGGCCGGGCCCTGGGCGAGCACAAACAGGAAATGTGAGGTACAATAGCAATGGTTGTGCCGAGGTCCAGCCCGGATATTTCAGCGCTGGAATATGTGGGTTTGTCAGGAATTCTTACAGTGCTGCTCGGCAGCAGAGTGGAAGAGGGCACAGCAAAAAATAAAGAACAGAAATATAGAAAAAATAAAAAAAAGAAATAGCAGAAATGTGCCTTTAAGGAGAAAAGCGAGTCAGAAAGGCAGTGCCCTTATTGCCTGGGCTGCCCTGAGAGACCCGGGCTGGGTTTGTCTGGTTTAAGGGCTCAGCATCTCACTTTCATTCTGAATTGGTTCCCCACACCCAGGGGTCACATTCTGGCCTCCCCAAACAGTCAGAGTTTGCAGCTGAAATGAGCCTTGTGTTGGCCCTACCCAAACTGGTTTAGGTTAGAATTTGGAGATTTAAAAGCCAGACACTTGTGCAATAATGAGTCCATTATCTTGGAAAAAAAGATGTTGGTGGTGTAAATAATTTTAAAAGAAACAAACCCACACAAATAAACGGTTTCCTGTCAGGACTACTAAAAGCTTTTTAAAGTCAAACCTAATTCCTTTTAGTTCTCTTGTTCCAGGAGCTGAGCTTGTAAGAGGACTTATGATAAAAATTACTTAATTAATCACTTAAGTCCCTCTTAGAAGCTCACAGAACAGGACTTACTCCACTTTTATGAAGTAGACAGAATAATTTAGAAACCCACACAACTTATTCTCTTTTTTTTTTCTCCATTTACTTCCTCGTGACTAACACAGGAGTATTTTCATAGTAATTATCAGCTTCAGGAGAGGTTTTGCTCTTTCCACGCAGATCATTCAAAACTATTGTGAGTAACCCAGAAAATGATGGTTCTGTGTGTAAAGGAAAAAGTGAGAAACAAAGGCTGAGCTGCCTCAGCCAGGTGGGAGGTGCAGCAGTGCTCCCCCCTTCCCAGCGCTGAATTCTTCTTGTGAAGTGAGGTGTTCATTTCCAGCCCTCACTGTTCTCCAATTCACACGTCAACTTGCAAGCCTAAAACAAAGGAAATAAAAAAGGGTTCTGTCTAATACCTGTGCTCACATTACTGCTATTGAATTGCTGAGGTGGTTGAAAGAAAAATACGTGGAGGGTCCAGAAGGGAGAAATTAATTCTAAAATAAGTTGAAATGGAGCCTGTTTGTGTGAGGGTAGTTTTTGTCTCTTACTCTGCCATTTGTTTCTTTCCTGTCTTTAAACTACTTCCTCCAGCTGTCCTAAGCTTTCTGCAATGAACTGAAATATCCTGGAATCCGTGAATCAACATAAAACTTTTTAAAAAATCACTTTTGCAATTATCTCACCAGAAATTCCTGCTTCCAGCACACCTGGGCTCTGTTCTGCTTGAAACTGCAGCATTGATATTAATAACGCACTAATGAGCTGGGAGGGTGTGCTGAATTAACTCGACACTGCTGCTAAATCAGTTGTGCAATCTGGGTGTTACTTAAATCTTCTGGTGGCTCGCTTGCATTTTAAAAATCTGAGGTGAAAAGTGGTGTTTTCCAGGAGAAAAACGTTTGTTTGAAGTCTTGGTCCCCCTGAGTGCTTCTGTTGTTGTGTGTGATGTCTGTAAATATCTACAGAGAGCAAACCCAGCACTGCTGCCTTAGGTCTGGTTGTGCAAGAACAGTTCCGGGGTGATGGAGGAGTTAATGGGGTGGTGGAGGAGTGAATGGGATGGTGAAGGAGTTAATGGGATGGTGGCTGCACCCTTTTATTCCTCCTGAAGGTTGATGGACTTTACCTTTTAGAAGCTGACGCCCTGTTTTCATTATCTGCTCTTCACTTCCTCAACGTTTGTTCTGTCAGATCTCTGCTGGGAGGGCACATTGTGCTTTCTCCTCATTTGTTCTCTTGGAGTTTCTAAGTTTTTTGATTGTTTTTTGAATGCACAGCCTGAACTTTATACCTTTCACGTCCTGCTTCCTGGAGCAGGTTGAAAATAACGACAATTGTGCAGAACGATCTCTAATTGGAGTTTCTAAAGCCAATCACCACTGCTGGTGGCAGTTTGAATAAGGGCTGAGGTTTACTCTTTAGAAATGAGAAGATGGCTAGGGAAGGGCAAGGAGAGAACACTGACAGAGTATTTTATGATTTTATTAATGATTTTCTGTCAGCAGCAGAAGACAAACGTGAATTCTTGCAATTATGCATCCTCTTAACATGAGTCTATCTGTTTTTATAGAAAGTAATGTAGGTGCAGCCTTAAAAAAAATCTGCTTTTCATGTTACTCCTTAGAGTAGCACCATGGTCCTTTACACAGGCAGTAGTGCCATGTGCTGCTCCCTCAGTGGCTTTTGTTTAGTCAAATTCAGAGGTTGTAGCTGATCATTTGGAATTTCCATCAGCTCTGTGCTGTGGGGCAAGGCTTGGCTGAAGTGAGAATAGAAACTTCACCACAGCCACGTGAGTGTAAAATTAATACTCAGCTTGATATGCTGTGAGCGTCTTCTAAACCCAGCCCTGACCATTTGATGGATTTGGCGTCACTTGAGGATGCTCTAGGTACAGGATCCTCTGTCCCCAGCCCAGATTTCCAGCCAGCACCACATACCAGACGTTATAAAATCATGAGACATTTTAATCTCGTAGCACAGACAGACAGACAAACTGCACATATTTACCAGCCACCTCCAGACCAAGCTTCTCCCTCTTAATCACAGAGCAGTTCTCTCTGTGGGTTGTTGTCCACTGCTCTCAGAGATGAAAAAGATGCTGTAACTGTGGTGTGACTTTCTGGAGAGGTGTAATGACTTCTTGGATAAGTATGGGATGAGTCGTGGACTGGGGCACCACTCAGAGGATGTTTCCCATGAGAAGCAAGCTTATATTTTTCAAATTCATCTCCATCAAATGCATCATGACATGTTACCCCCCTGTGCAAAGGCTGAGTCTTGAGCCCAGTGTGAAGAGCAGTGTATCCTTGGAGGAAACCAGATTTTTAGTGCATTAAGTTCAGCAAGGAGTTCAGGGTAATATTTTTCTTCCTGGCAGACATATCACTTTTCTTTGAGAAATGTTTCTAAATTAAAGCCAGTCTAAAATTATATCTTCCCCACAAATAAAAGGTTAAAATTAGATGTGGTTGTTCTTGTATCACTTGAGCAGCCTGGCTGTTCTGTGAAGGGGCATGTGAGAAACCAACACTTGATACAGGATTTGTTTGGAGCTTTAATTGACTTCCCAGTCCAGGTGCTCAGAATGATTAATAATGTGAAAATACAATTCATTTTTAATTGGATATTCAGTCACTTTTCCTTATGGTAAAGACTTTCTGCTGTACGAATTTTACAGATCAGCATGTTTTTAAGGAATTTAACTTGTGATTTTTTTTACATGTGGCTGCTGTCTCTTTCTACTTCCACAGATGAATTTCCAAGCATAATTTACAGATAAAAAGATTTTTACTTTCCAGAAATTTCATCATAATACATCACTTTAAGTAACTTATTTCTGTGCCATTCTAACTTGGGTGCCTTCAACCACTGGAATAAAACTCCTTTGAAGGCCTGTGAGTTCAAGAGTTCAAAGTTACCTTCTCTGAGACATCAAGGTTGTGCAGACAGGGATTTCCAAACTCCCCTGAACTGCTGTTGCTGAGAAATAGATTTATATTGAGTTCATCTCGATGAGCAAATCCTGTCTTGTTTGATTTGCAAATTGTACAGATATTTCTAACACATCACATTCCGGCCTGACCACAGGCTCCTTCTGGTCCTCAGCAGTGGCAAGCGAGTGTTTCTCACCCGAGTCAGCAGAATGCTTCTCAGTTTCTCCTCTGCTATCCTTTTTGAATGCCTCCTGCAGCTTAAAAGGAAAAAAAAAAATCATTGGAAGAGGGTGAGGGAAAGACAATTGGTGTTCAGGATCTTACATGCCTTGAGTTTTCCTGGTTTGGCCAGGAGCACTTCTGAATTGCCTGGGATTTAGTGTTGGGTGTGATGGGCTTTGAAGCAGTTTTGTCCTTATCAAAGGTAGAGCTACAGTCACAGTCCAAGGGGGACATCTGAGAGCACTTCCCCAAGTGTTGAAACAAACTGAACTATTGCAGGGAGGCAAAACACTCAGTGTTTCCTGCAGCCTCACACAGAGGAGGAGGAGGAGAGGGTGGAGGAGGTGTTATTTGTGAAGAGGATTAAAAAACTGGATGAGAATTAATCCTCCTGGCTGTAGAGTCAGGGTTTTCCAAAGGTGGCACCTCGAGCCTGTTTGAAGCTGGTTCCCTGCTCCATTCAGAGTTAAACCATCACTAAATAGAAATGAACCCCCCCAATCCTCCTGCTCTCCTCCCAGCCCTGGGCCTGTTCAGGCAAGCATCATTTGGAGGTACCCAGGGCTTTGGGGAGCCCCAAAAGCAGATGTTGGGGTGTTGCTCTGAGCCTGGCTTGGGACAGAATCCCTGTGACCCACAGGACACCCAGACACGGGAGGAGGATTTGGGATTGCTCTGCCTCCCTTTGCCTCGCTCCGCTTCCCTGCCACACTTCATCACTCTGAACAAACCATTTGCACTTTATTCCTCATTCCAGTTCAAATGTGGCTTCTGTGGCTTCCACCACTCCAACTTTTTTCCATTATAGAATTGTTTACATTGCTCTGGGAGAGTTCTGTTCCCTTGGCCTGGCCTTCAGGTGGCCGTTTGCAGCTGTTTGGTGAAATGCCTTTTTTTTTTTTACTTTTTCCATTGACTACTCCCTGTGAAATTTTTCCTTTTGCAGACATTTGTTGAGGCTGGGAGGGCTCTCAACAGGAGGGTTTGGAGGATGTTCAGCCACTTGCAGGGTGGCAGCTCTGCTGGGAGAGGCTCCTGCAGCATCTCCACTTGGGCATTCTGTCTTTGCGTGCTCCCCTGGGATTTTAGGACTGCTTTATCCACCTTGGGTGCACTTTGGGAAGAAATTTGGGTCGTGCTGAAGCCTTGGAAGGGCTGGGGGCTGCTTATCACTACTGACAGTACTGATAAAATTTATCTCTTGCTATTCCAAATAAGCTGGCTGTAGTTCCTCTGTGCTGTGGTGTGTATTCCAAATTTGGTGGAAGTGAAAGCTCCCACCTCTGGATTCCCTTTCTCACTGCTTTGGCCATGGCCCCGAGGGAATGAGGGAATGGTCATTTACAGCTCAAACACGGGGGAATTTCCTCCATGCAAACCTGCCTTTCAGGAGAGTTTCACTGCAAATTTCTGCAGGTGAAAACCATTAATTTTAGGTTGATGGCTTGAGACTTTTTTTTTGTCCCAAGGTAGCCGCCAGACCTAGGGAGGGGCAAGCAGGGGATGGGATTAAATCCTCCAAATTTCAGAGTAGAGAAGGAGGTTCCCAGGTTTGCCATAAATGTACTTTACAATTTTAGGGAGGTTTTCAAATCTCTTTGCATCTGCCCTTGGTGAGTGAAATAGAGAGATGTTATTTATTTAGTTCTGAAGCTGCTGTGGAGATGATCTTGCTACAGGTACCAAGAAGTTTATTGCCATTAGGGCCTATAGAAATATTAATAATATAAATTATTACTCCTTGGTTCATTCTTCCAGTCTTTGTTCTCCCTTCCATATCAAAATCTCTCTTGTGTATCAATTTCTGGATCCCTTCTTTTTCAGTTTTATTTCACTGAACCTTTTTCTTCTCCTCAAGAGAGACTGTGCCTCATTTATCATTTCACAGGTTTTGTATTTCTGCAATCCAAAATACACCCAAGCACTTGGAATGAGTCTCCTGTAAAGCAACAAGGAATAAATAAAAGCATTTTCTTGCTCTCAGAGCAGCTTGTCCTTTAGCATGCCAGAAGAATGGGTTTATTTGGAATTGTTTGCATATGACAACAGTAGTTGCAGCTGCCATACAGAAAATATAACTGGTATTTTATTTCAACATTCTTAATTCACTGCCACTGAAAAATTACAGTGTGGATGTCATTGCTCTGAAATGTTGGTGAGTGAACCTCATCTCCCCAGCAAATCCAGGAGTGCTGGAGCTTCCCCTTTTGTGTGGGACCTGCGCTGGAATTTCACCCTTTAATGTGCAAATGAAGTTTTTGGGGCTGGATGTGTCCCTGGCTCCTGCATTTCAAAGGGAGCTCTGGGAGCCTGGGCAGGGCTCAGCTCTCTCACACTTTCCCTCTGCTCTGTCATAAATTCAGCTTTGATTTTGGGGGTATATCAAGGTCCCTTATTGCTCTAATAAAATGAAAATAAATTGAGATTGCAGATAAAAATGTAGATGAAAATTGCTGGTAATATTTCCCAGCACGAAGTCAAAAGCCATCAAACAATGAATAGCAGAAGTTAAGGTTTGTGTCATTTATTCTGCACTTAATGAAACTTTTACATTTATTTAAATGTATGGGTTTACATAAAGATCTCACTTTAATGCAGTAATTTTATTTTTTCCCCTCCCTTTTCCCTGGACAGTGCTTCCATGACCTTTGTTAAGTGATTGTTTTTTAGCTGCAATGTCTGGTGTTCAGATTGTTTGAATTGCTTCTCAATTCTTTTGTATTAAAAATAATGGCAACTCTTTCAGGTTTTTAAACTGTGTAGTAGTTCATTTCTTGAATAGATTTTTATGCTCCTTTTATTTGGAGGTCTGTCCAAAAAAAATCTCCATTTTAGATGGAGACTAAAATTCAGTTAAATGGTATTTAAATAACGTTTAACTTGTGAATTACATTTCAAACAATTTTTTAGCAAAAAGCACTGAGGTCCCTTTCTTGTTTACTCAGAAAAAACAGACACAAATTAAACAACTGGCTGTTGGAGAAAAATACAGAAGTTAAGAAAGTCTGCTGCAAGATGTCATTAAACCCAGTCATTAAAAAAATCAATATATAATTTAAATGCCTAATCCTCTAAAAGCAGCAGTAGGGAAAACACCTCCTCTAATAAAGCTGTAGGTCATAAAATACCTTAAAGAGAACATTGTAAAATATTTGAAAATTCCTGGGTTTTTTTAAAAAGTAAGGATTCTTTTTTCTCTTTGGCAACCTTCTAAGTGCCAGGGCAAAAGCTGAAAGGCTCCCTAACATTTCAGTGGGTCAAAAGAAAGATTTAATTTTTTTAAAAGTACATTAGTAGCTCAACGTTGTGATTCATATAGTCTTAAAAAAAACTCCAACAAACAAGAATTTTACATAAATAACATTATTTAACGAGAGAAGCACTAAGTTTTACCCTAGGCACAAATGTTATGGGGGGATTGTTAATTTTAATTTTTATTCTAACTCACATAAAATACAATTGAAATTTCTTTGGTTTTTTTTTTTTATTTTTCAGGGTCCACACATAGCCTCAGTCACTCTTGCTGCCTATGAATGTAATTCTGTGAATTTCCCTGAGCCTCCTTACCCAGATCAAATTATCTGCCCTGATGAGGAGACAACTGAAGGCTCCATCTCCTTGTGGGCAATCATCTCAAAAGTCAGGCTGGAGGCCTGCATGTGGGTAAGGCTTGTTTAAAAACCTGCAATTTCCATTTGTGTGTTTCATTTCTGTGGCCAGCAATAGACAAAAATTCCTCAATTAGCAAAATAATGATGCCCAAGGTAATGTGAGAAGTGAACCTTTTAACCCTGATCATTTTAATGCTTTTTAATAGGATATTCCTGGGATATTTTTATCAGCTGCACTGCTGTTTCCTAAACACCAGCGGAGAATTTGAAGGCTGTTGATGTAAAAAGTAAATTTTAGGAAGGGTGTCTGCCCCCCAGATGATCTGGAAGCTCTCAGGTCTAAGCAAGAAATAATTCCAGTAATTTTGGGGCTGTAACATGAGTGAATCTGCAGGACTCAGGACCTCATCTCACAGCTTGTTCTGAGCTGCAGCACTAAATTGCATTTAATTAAAAAGTGTTCTTTTCCACATTTTTCCATATTTTATTTCTGTTTCTCTGCCTGCTTCCACTTTTCACTGAAAAGCTGAGCTGCTTTTCCTGTTTAAGTGAATCAGGGTCTTAGGAAACTCTGTCATTGGAACTTCCTTTCTGTTTTCCTCTTTTTTTTTCTCTGCATCTTCTTGTAGAAGTTTAATTTTTGGAGAATTTTGGTCAGCCAGGCTGCTTTTTTCATTACATGTAGATAATTTTGAATTGCAGTTTACACAGATGCATCTGCTGTGAACTACATGCCAAATTAACTTTATTTTGCTGCTGACTTCCTGTTCTAGCTGATGATTTAATTACTAAATTCTTGGTTATCCAGCTCAAATGCAGGGAAGGGAAATTCTGAAAATAGTATCTGATGCCTGCCCTGGTATTTTTTAATATATAAGGCAACTGGTCACTACAATTTTTTAAATAGCAGCAGTTGTGTTAGTTACAAAAATTCCAGTCAGGTTGTGTGAGTTTAGAGACTAAAATCAAAATAGTAACAGAGAAAGTGGACTCACAGCCCTGTCAAAAAGCAAAGTACAGCTTAAATTTGACTCTTAATGAAAGTCTAGAAATGCCTGAATGCTCAGTAAGTAGCTAATCACACAAATACTTACAAGACTACAAATATATCTAAGATTTCTTTTTATTTTCTTCCTCATCCCCCTCTGCTGAAATCTGTTTAATAGAGACAAGCAATAAAAATGGCATTTACAGCTACGTTTCTAGGGTTGCAAAATAAAAATGCAGCTGAGGGGTAAACATCTCTTGCTTCATCTGCAGCATGTAAAAACTGAGCTATGAGGAGAATTAAGTTCAGAAATGAGAGAGCAGAGTTGCAGCCTCTGGAATCTCGTGTCCTCCAGAGCAGCCATGGGGGAGAACAAGCAGTGCCTTCGTGGTCTGAGCTCCTTGGATTAGATTAGGGAAAGGACAAGGGAATAGGAACATTTGTATCCCACTTTTTCACCCTTTCCCCCCCTTTTTCTAATTCCCTGTCAGCTACCTTTGCTCTGAACTCTGTCTCCTCTGGCTTTTCCCTGGGGAGCATCCTCTGTCCTCCACTGGTGTCTCGTGTAATGTTATGCTTTCTTGGAATGTTTCTGAGTACATAAACATTGCTTGCTAATTTCCTGTAAGCCAAATCAAGTTGGCAATTGCTGCTGCTCTGCTTCCAGAGTGTTTCTTTTGTCCTAATTCCAGCTCACTTCTTATGGAAGCTGTGGAAGAGAGTTATTTTGGATTCTGTCATTCTGAAGCTAAATGTCCACTTAGCAAAGGGAATGGTGACTTCCAGAAGGTGAAAAGGCTGATTTTTGCTGATCACCCCAGGATGACTTAGCAGAGCTGTGGCTGTAAAGCTGCCCAGGCTGAGTGTCCTGTGGGGTGAAATGTGAGGATTTATCTGCACAAGGGTCACCAAACCATCAGCAGCCAACTTCAGCTAGAGATTAAAATCATTCCTAGTCCCCAGCATGTCAGTGATGGCCATTCCTGCTGACAATGAGTGTTACAAGGATTAAATATCCCTGTGCCTGAGGAGTTATTAGGTGGGATGAAAATGATGCTTTTTTCAATCCCTGTAAAAGTTGGCTCCAGCAGCCCTGGCCTGCAGAAGGGCTCAGAAACAATCTCTTAGGTGAATGCCAGTTTTCACAGCCTCCCATCCCACAGGGACAAGGAATTCAATAGTGCCCTATATTTTTAATGTGTTGCAGCCTTTTTGGTTTTTTACAAGAAATAAGGGGAAAGAATAAAAATGTTTAATTGCTTGGGATTAGCAGAACAGGCTGCCTGTGTCCTGACCAGGATCAAATCTGTTTAAAAGACTCTTTCTAGTGGAGTCATTTCCCAGTTTCCTTTTCTGAATGTAAAAGAATTTTGATTAGCATTTGCCTTTCCAGTTTGTTGTGAGTCCAAGGAATCTCCATGCAAAACTGGCATTCAGAGTTAAATGGTGAAAATATCTAATGTTACAAAAAGCAGTTAAATAGTTACTGGTTTGGAGCCCTTAATTGCTGCTTTTGCTTTTTTTTTTTTTTGCTTTTTTTTGCTTTTATGCACTTAAGGAACCTATCTCCAGCAGACATGAAATCATATGATTTTGGTTGCACTTCTGAAATGTTTTGTAATAATGAGCATGTGACTTATCCAATTTAAAGAAAGTTCATGTCCAGTACACACATGCAAACCTCTTCCTCAGTTCACAGAACGAAGCCAAAGCAAATTGGCAGAGCCTGGAGGAGCAATGTGACTTTTTCTTCTTGCATCACCCTGAGAACATAACCTCAAGTTAATTTTTCTGAAGTGTTGTTGCTACTGTTTTCAGGCTTATCTTCCCCTCGTGCCAGAAATATGCAGATTAATGAAGTTCAGCTTGTTGCAGTCATTTAAATTTTTTCTTCTGTGGAAAACAAGGGCATAAACATTTGAGGCCTGTGTGCACTTTGGGTGCTTAAACTGAGAATTTAACTGCGGTGGTATTTAAAACCACAACCTGTTGATTTGGAATATCCACAGCAGCTGGAATTCTTGCTTGCAGCTGTGTATAGAGCAGGAACAAAGGAAATTGAAAAGCTTTCACGTTGCTTCAAAGGAGGAGAAAAGCATTTGTTACTCACTGCTGACCCTGGGAGAGAAAAGCCATCTGCAGGGAGCACATTCCCGTGCAGTGCCCAACTATTGTCTCTTACCTGCCCTAAATTTAAACCATCCTGAGTTAATTCCAAGTTCCTGTTCCATTAGCCTCTGTTTATCCATATGTTCAGTCTTAGCTTGTCTCTCTTTTTTCCCTTGGTTAAGCTAAAGCTGCCTTTACCCACAAGCCTGAAATGAGTCATTTGATGTCCTGAGAAAACAAATACAATTTTCCTGCGGTGAGAAAGCAGCTGTCCTTTCATCTGGGGTTGGCTCCAGCTATCCCAGCTGAAGGAGAGGGAAAACTCGAGCTCAGGCTTTGCTTAACCTTTTTTTTCCTTGCTGTAGTAAAACCTGAGTCTGTTTTCTAACAAACACTTGCCCAGAGTCTCATGACGGAACAAGCAAACTCCGGGACAGCACCGAGGAGGAGCTCCCGGATTATTCTGGAGGCCCCTGGGGATCAAGGGTTGTCACATGCTGGGGAATGTGTCTGGCATCATGTGGTGGGGTGAGACACAGCAGTGCTGACTCAGGATGTGGGGGACAGCAGGGATGTAGGGGACAGCAGGGATGTAGGGGACAGCAGGGCCACCAGCTCCAGCCTCCCACGGCTCCGGCCACGCGCCGCTCCACGGGGCCCCAGGGATGCACAGGTCGTGTCTGCTTGACCCTGCAACCCCCAGGCTTTGCCCTGCACAGGGAAAAGAAAGGGAAATAGGGATTCAAAGGAACAGCATTCTGTTGGAAATGATGGGAATTCTGACCTGGTGGATGAAAGCAAACTGCTCCAAACAGCTGGTCCTGTCGGCTCGGAGAATGGCCACGGGATTTGTGCGTGTCACATGTTTTGTGTTTGGGAATAAACAGGAAAATAAATCAGGATTGTTCTTTTCCCAGGGTGCTGGTACAGCCATTGGAGAGCTGCCCCCCTATTTTATGGCGAGGGCAGCCCGGCTGTCGGGTGCTGAACCTGATGATGAGGAGTACCAGGAATTCGAGGAGATGCTGGAACACGCAGAGACTGCACAAGTAAGGACAGCATGTAAAACACCAGAGTTAATAAAACAGAGCAACTTAGAGGGAGTAAATAAGCATTCCAATTAAATGAGAAGGGGCCAAAGAATCAGTTGGTGTGAGTTCACAACAGACTTCCCAAGGATGGAAAAAGATCCTGCACTGGGTGATACCTGTGGTGATGGCAGGACAAGAATGCAGCTTGTTGAAGCAGATAAAATAGTGCAGCCAAGTATTTGCTACAGGTACTGCAATTATTTAGAGTTCCAGGAACAGCACAATAAAGGTAGGGAGACACTGGGCTGGGAAAACAGGGGTAGAGGAGCTGCTGTTCCATAATCCTGGTTGTTCTGGCTGAATTTAAATCCTCCCTGGGCCAGAGATGATTTTCAGCCTCAGCTCATCCCTTTCAGATGACATTTGCCTGCCTTGCCACTGACACCCTCAGAGACCAGTGTGTGACCCATTCATCAGCCTGAGGAAATATTTTTCCTGATGTGGAAATGCAGAAAACTGCTCCAAGTCCCATTTTTTTGCTCTTGTCATTTATTTTCTCCACGGGTTGAATAGTCAACAGTTGGCAATTGATGCTGCACATCAGTCAGGTACTGCTGTGGATAATTTTTCCTTCAGGTCAGGAGTTTGTATCCTGGTCACGAGTTCCTGATAGTGTTTTAGACGAAATCAAACATTTTTTCCTCATGCTGTTTGCCACCGAATTTTTCCCTCTTTATTTTTCCTTCTTATCCTGTTTTGTCTGCCACTAAGTTGAAACGGGTCATGAGACTGCTGTTAAAAACCAGCAGATGCTATTTACCATGTACTGATGTCTTTAAACTCCTCTGCCAGGGTAGTTTCTGGAGATAAATATACACTTCTCTTTTCCCTCCTTCAAAAAAATGGATGAAGCTTTTCCATGAAAGAGGTTTGTCTGGAAATACTGAGTGCAATCTAGTAATTCTAACAGTAAACCCTGTGTTTCCCAAAAGCCTCCCCCTACTAGAAGGTTCCAAAGGGTTTTTCTGCTATTATAAATAGTAAATTCTTCTATTTTTTTTAAATATGCAGCAGGGGGAAAAAAGAATCTGCTTTGTTCTTTTCTCTCCCATCAATCTTTGCTTTGCAAAGTAATCCCTTAACTGTACGAAAATCAAGTTGTGGTAAAAAAAACAACAAGGAAACCAGTTCAATACATGACTTCAGTATCTGTGTTTACTGAAACTCTCCCAGCAAATTATATGTGTGTACAGTTGTGGGAGCAGCCAGAGATGGTTTCCAGAACGCACAGTGAGATTCTTGGGAAGAAAATTTTTGCTAGAGAGCATTTTGTCAGGCCAGGCCAAACTATAGCTGTATTGACTGCCTGGAGTAAACAAACGGCCTTGTGGAATTAATGAAGGAAAATGATGCTGTTATTTACCAGTACTTTTGATTTTATTTTCTTGGCAGTTGAGTTTGGATTGAAGCGTGTTGTTTTGTGGATGGATGGCCAGGAAAAAAAAAATTCTTTCAAACTCCACTTGTGGTTTGGTTTCTATAAACTCTTTTAACATGAGGCTTTGACAATCCGATTAAATTGTATTGTGCTCATAAAACTGACAGTTCAGTTTTTTCCATTTGCTAATGTGACTTCCTTTTTACTTTTGGCTTCAATCATGTTTTCTCTGGATGTCTGTGGGAGACAGGCCTGCCTTTCCTATGACCTCTGTAAATCCCAATCTCCAGCATAGTTTATCACTCTTTGCCCTGTAATTTGTATTCATGAGCAGTGGTGATGTCTATTTTTAAATTGCTCATTAACAATTGTTACTACCTCCATCAGCTTTCTCCCACTCTGAGAGTTTGAAGCCTCACACAGGGGCTGTGACAAGTGTCCTGTGCCTTGGGGATGCTGCAAATGCTTGATGTCAAGTGACAGGAGCATTTTTTCAGTAGAAAGGTCTCCTTGCACCCAGCTTTTTTGAAGGGTTTGGGGATGGGTGTTGGATTTTGAAGAATAGCTGAGCTGCTCTTTGCCCATGAGGCAGAGCCAGCTGCTTTGACGTTTTTGCTGCGTGTGAGTTGTTCAGAGAGCTCACTGCTGCTGTTTCTCAAAAACAATGGTAATTTGGAGAAACAGATGAGCATCTTCTCTGGTGAGAATAGATGGTGGCTCCAGCATCCAGCCTGAAGGATCTGGGAGGGGGAATATGCTCCTGGCTGGGCCACAAAAAAACAGCCAAAAAAGGGACCTAAGAGGATTAAACAGCGTAAAGGTTTAGTGCTCCATTCAGAGTTACACAGAGTAAAATGCCATTTACTTTAAAGAGTCTATTGATGGATTTTCTGTCCTGAATGTCAGATCTGAGTGACCTGTCTCCTTGTGCTGGCTTTTGAGAGAGCTCACTAACCTGCAGTCTGTCCTGTACTTCCCATTAGCACACTTGAGAAAAAGCCCCTTATTTTAAAGGAACACTCACTTCTCCTTCCTGGGTGTCCCTTTGTGTGCTCACCAGTGAGTCCCAGTTCCGTGCAGGGAGTGTCACAGCTGCCTCGTGGCCGTGCCCTGCAGAAGGGGGTGGCTTTTCTTTGTCCCCAGAGCTGCCACAAGGCAGAGCCCAGCACGCCCCAGCTGGGATTTGTTCATACTTAAGGCAGAGTTTAAAACCCACCAGCGTTTCTAACAGCATCTCAGCTGCTGTTAACTCTCTTCCAGTGGGATTCCAGAGTGAAGGAAGGTTTTATCAGAGCTCTCTTTTGGCCACAGGGAGTGTCTGCAGTGCAGCCACTCAAAGCAGCCTCATTTAGGGAACTGAATGCTCAGTGCTGGGGCAGCACTTTGGTAATGACACAGTCACAGACACTCGGTGCGCTTTTGTGTCCCCACACACATGAGCAGGGACTCTCTTTTGCCAGTTTTATAGTTGCTGGTTGGTAATTTTTCTCGGTTCTCTGTCATGCTGAAACACTTCAAGCCGAGGAATGAAAAAGCAACTTTTGGTGCCAGCTTCCCTCAGGGTACTGGGTGACAGTGCGTGGGCCATGCTAAGAGGGGAAAGTACTGATATCTTTGCATATCTAATCCTTAATGGCTGTGAGTGTTTGGCTTCATTAAGTGGCATTTCTTTAAGAACTAATGATTTACACATGGGGGGGGTTTGCTTCTGTGCAGCCTTGCCCGCAGCCAAATTTCCACGTAAAAATATTTTCTAGTTGCCTATGTTACTATCAGCCACTGCTGTTTGTTTACTCTCCATGCTGTGTCCTGCCTGAGGAGAATACAGGCTTGGAGAAGGGTTAAATCCATAGAAACGCCGAGGTGCAGCAGGACTGGTTTGGAAATGACTGAGTGCCATCTGCACACTGGCTGTCAGTTGTTGCTGGGACCTGTTTTTGCCTCCACTGAACCTTTACTGGTTGTGGTTTGTCTGGCCATCACATGACTTCTCTGAAAATTCCCCCTCCCCTCCATTTCCAGTAAACTGTTTGAACAGGAGTGACTCAGACTGAAACCAGCTTCCCTGTAACCACAGGGCTTGTTAAAGAATTTGTCAACGTGGACTCGAGAGGGTTTGTATTCAACTGAGCTGCAACCGCCTGCCTTGCCTTGCGTCAGGAGCTCCACCGAGCCCCTCCTGCTCCCCGAGGGCTGCAAGGGGTTAAACCCACGCTTCTCCGGTGGGGACAGGCACACACATCATCCCAGCTTTTCTGAAAACCCTGCCTTGCTGCTCCACATCTTCGCGTGGGGTTGCTCCGTGCTGGAGCGGAGCAAAGTCCGTGCCACACCCGGGAGAAGGCAGCGCTGTGTTCTGACACGACACTGACTTCACTCCCCGGGAATGATTAGGCACGACTAATGAGTGAAATCTCACTTAATTAGCAGCGTTTTAGATGGCCAAATTCAAAACGGATCTCTCCCGTGATTAAATTAACAACTCCCATCTGATAAGTTCCTGCTTGAAAAGGCTGCTGGCTTGTTTAATCAACAGCGTTTGAGGGTACTTGGTACAAGAAAAAAGAAGTTCAAGCAGACCACAAGCAGATCTTTATAAAGCATTTATCATAAAAATGGAAGTGGAAGGGTCATGTACAATAACTGGGAAACCTTGACTTCTTTTTTATTTCTTTTTTTTTTTTGCTTTCCCAGAAATAACTTGTTGAAAAGGAACATCGAATTCCACTCATCCTTTCTCTTGCTCAGTCTTCCCTTTCCTCATCAGCTTCCTCTCTTTATTAATTGTTATTTATTGATTGCTGTGGGTGGTCACCAGGAGGCTGCTCCTCACACTCTGCATTCCTCAAGTTTGATGCCAGTATTTGTTAATAACTCTAGGGGAGGTTTCTTCCCTCTTTTATGGTGTTCTGTAATTAAACAGAAATTCAGAACTGATCAAACCTTGAGCTGCACTTTAGAAACTCCCCACGAGTGCTGGGGAGTGAGGTGACAAAGTGACAGTGTGTTTTCACAGACAGTATAACAAGCGGTGGGTACACTGAGTAACAACTCAGTTTTGAACTGTTCTCCAAAATTACCTACTTTAAAATTAGTTTTGGAATGAGTCAATGGCAGCTTTAAATAAGGGAACTTGAGCACTTCCTGAGAGAAGAGATAGCAAAGAGTTAAAACAGGCAGCGGGGAGACAATGAGAGCTGTGAGTAAGGAATGTGTAAAGCACCTCCTGGTTGGATTTCTTTGGGCACTGGCAGGAGAGCTGCCCACATGGTTCTATTCATTTGCACACCTGCTCACAGATAAGGCAAAAGCAGCACAGGGCATTGCACTAATTGCTAATGCTGACTGGAGATGACTTTCTGAGTTCTATTTTGAAGGGCTCTTTGTCTCTGTTCCCTAAAAGATGATTTAAATGTTCAGTGTGGAAGTACATAAATCAGAAATCACGCAGGCAGTGAGGAAACCTGGGTTACTTTGCAACATTTTAGGTCAGGAAGATTTTCTCAGTAACAAATTTCTCACTTTACAACAGAAATCAGAAATAATGTCAGCAAGTGTACTGGAAATGCTGGCAGCTGCATTTGCACAGGACTTGTGGAAAAGCAGGTGGTTGAATTCTGTCATTGGATTTTCATGCCCTGTTCTATGTGTGTTGGGAATGCTCAACACAAGTTTCTAAGGGGCAAATTTGTCCCTAAATAATTGATATTTCACTCCTCACTATTCTGAGAAAGACCAATGAATGATCAAAAGCTAGGTCAGAAAAGCTGTTTTAAATATTTTTTAAGGACAGCCTTCAATAACTGATAGAAATTCATTCTGGCATCATAATCAAGAAAATGGCTGCTTTATTTCCCCCCTGCTCCAGACACTGTTTAAATATCTGTGTTGTACAAGAGTCTGGTATGCAGCCCACTTCTCTGAGCTGTCTGGGAACCTCTGTCCCTTCCAGGGAGAACAAGGGAGAGGTTGCACATCTGGGCTGAGAGGGAAGGCTTGTGTGTGCTAAAGGCTTTGTCAGCTGTGTCAGAAGTTCCTCACTACCATTCTATTTTAATCCTTAATTTATGTCTGAGTCCTGTGTGGAGAAACTTTTTTTTTCAGTGCTGACGGCTTTGAGTTATCAGAGATTGAAAATGCCAACTTTCGTGACTGGTTATCTAAAATTCCTTCCTTACAATGTCTGGTTCTTAAACCACCTCAAAATAGGGCTTGATTCTTTAGAATAGATGTATTTAAATTAACAATATTCTGGAACTGGAAGAGCTGTGGCCACAATAACTGATTGCAGTGGTGGCTGTGAGATAAATGAGCAGCTGCAGTGGGGTTTTTGGCAGTGCTGTTCCCTTACTCCAATCATCTCCTGCCTGTGGCTGTAGTATCTTGTCATGGAATCACAGAAAAATTCACCTCGAGAGGGACCTGGGGCAGTTTCTAGTCCAGCTTTTTTTTTTTTTTTTCCTAGTCCAGCTCAGGTTCCTCAGGGCATTGTCTGGGCTGGTCCTGGAGCCCTCCAGGGCTGGAGGCTGCACAAGCTCTCTGGGAAATCTCCTCCAGTGCTGCTGACATTGCCACTGACAGCTCCCCTCCCTGAAAATGGGCTGCAGGATCTGCTCTGCCAGCTCTCCTGCCAGATGTGAATAGAAAGTGCTTGTTCAGCAAGGAGAGAAATCAGTTTATTTCGCAGTGTCAAAGTGGACACGTTCTGCTCTGAGGAGCAGAGGTGGCAGGGGATGTGGTTAAAGGGGCTACAGCTCTACAGGACAGATCTGATAAGGCTGAAAGGACATGCTCCTTCCTCTTCCTTTAGGCTGTTTCCTTTAATTGTGTCTCATTCTTTATGAAATTTCTTTATTCTTACAGCCTCAGAAGCGAAAGGACTTTTTATGTAGAAGTTTGAGAGTTTCAGTTCTAGCTGTGGAAAAAGCTGGCTTTGAAATTGAGTCACAGAGCTCACAGAGCCCTATAATCCGTGTTCCTTTTGGTGTTTCCCTTCTGAACCTGAGTGTGGATTGTAACAGGCTGAAATCTTGAAATGAAAGCTCCTGAGATGGAGTTTGTTGTAAAAAAACCATTTCTGCTGGTTCTTCCCTCGAGAAGGGGGAAGGAGAAAGGGAAATAAAAAGTTCCTACCGTGACCCAGATGATTAATGAAATGAAGAAAATACCTGGAAGTTCCTGGTGGAACTAATGGACTGATCCAGAGCTGGTTGACTTCATTCCTGCTCCTGTTAATGGGGAGATCTTATTTACATAAAATGGACCCATAATTTGGAAGTTTCACTCTTTTACTCCAAGACAGGCTAAAGTTAAATGACCAGGAAAGCCAAGCCTGCTGTTGGAATGGACACTTCACTCTGTTGTCTCTGCTTGCAAAAAATTCAGCTCCTCACACAACCCTGTGGCTTCTTTTGTCTGTCTTTTCTAACATCTAACAGCACTTTTAAAATCTGATGAGAGGACAATGGGTTTAATTGTATTTTCTATAGAAAAATTTAAGGTTTTCTGACCCAAGAACTAATTGTAGTTACATCAGGAGGATGCTCATCTTTGGGAGTTTGCAAAGTCACAAAGATGAGCATCCTCCTGATTATCTCTGGATTGCAGCATCCCCCCTTAACATGCAGCCAGCCTGAAGAATTTGAAGACAAACAGATGTGGAAGTAAATCCCTTACAATCTGTGTCCTGCAATCTCCTCCTCAGAATGGAAGAATCCACCTGTAGATAGAATTTCTCGTTGACTTGGGATTTGTCTGTAATATCTACTGCATGTTCATCCTAGCCTACAAATATTCTGAATATTGAACTCTTACCAGTTTCAAGCCCTCAGATCTCCAGCACAGTCTGTTTAATGAGGCTTTGTGGGTGCTGCTCTCTTCTTTCCACAGTTCTTTGGAGAAACCAAGGCTGTTTTATTGGCTTGCTTGGTTGCCTTCATCTTGTACTTTTTAAAACTGTTTTCATGTTCAACATCTATGTCCTTTTCTCTTGCAACTTTTCCATGATTACCCAACTCCTTGTCCAGAATTTAATGTCTCAGAAAACCCAGACTTCTCATGAAGTGAAACTTACTTAGAATCTGGAATATCTGCCCTGTGCCTGTTGTGTGTAAATCCCTTTCTTTCATCAAACTTAGTGCTTGCTTAGTTCTGCCACCATCCCACCACTGCTTTCAGTAATCCTTGAAAACTTGTTTTTTTTTCCCAGCTCCCTCTTTTGGGGGTCTGATTTCCCAGACAGGGCCTTTCTCTCCCAGATTTTTGGGTGATAAGGAAGTTTAAACCTTACCCCTCACACCTCTCCAGGCATCAATTGGAAATCTCCCCTTTTAGTTTGCCCCTTTGCATTTACCTGGAAGTATTTTGGAGAAAGCTGGAACAAAGATCCATGAGCTGCTATCACAATATTCCTGTTTGTAATTTATTCATATTTTTGGTATTTTGGGGGGATTGAGCAGTGTTTTTGGCCAGTGAGTGCTGAACCATTGTGACTTCCCAGCCTTAGGTACCTCTGTGGCTCCTTTGCAGCTGCTCCCCTGCAGTCAATGCTTTATTCCAAGGAGTTAATAATTCCTCCCAGTCTGAAATCCTGGAATCCATTCCCTGACCACAAATGGTCATTCTCCCATAAGTTGTGTTTGATTCCATTGTGTTGTAACAGAAAACCAGAAGAAACAAAATACTGTGCAGCTCATTTTTAACATAACTGGGATTTTTACATAAAGAAGGGCACTGTCTTTGGAGGCAGCTCTTTAAATGTTAAGGACTCTATAATTTTGGTGATCTAAGTGGTAGCTTCATACCCAGTCTTCAATCTTTGGGGGGAAAAAATGTTCTCCACTTCAGATGATTATCTGGATAATTTAACTTTTTTATTATAACAGTAATAGAAATAATGCTCAAATCTTGAGGAACTGTCCACACAAAAGGGACACATTTGGCCTGGGGGATCTGCAGGAGGAGGAACTTCCCTCTCTCCAGCAGTCCAGAGTTCTCCTGGAGAACCATTGAGGTGTAACACATACAGATCTCTCTCTCTGTGCCCTTCCATTTTTTTTCACTCATGCTCCTGTTTTCTGTCAGACTCACAAATCCTGTGTTCCCCCTTCCAGGCCTTCTAGAAAATCTTTTAACTGCTCCAGGCCAGCACCTGCCAGGTGAGGAATGTCCATGGCATGGATGCATCCCTGCCTTGCCCTGCTCCCAGCCCTGTGAGACCTCCTGAGCAGGGAGTGTGCACCATCAGCTTGGGATGGAATTGACTCCATCTTTGTGTTAAATCTGCCAATTTTACCAATTTATTGTAAAGTGCTTGAGGTATTTACAGCAGAAAAGAAAAGGGAGAGAAGTTTGTCCAGGCCTCACATCCTTGGGATCTGGATCTGGATGTTTTTTTTCAGAGATTGAGGTGGGATGTGATGGGAGCTGTTGGTTTCTCAGTGCTCCTAAAATCTGATTGCAACTGTTTGAAAATGAACTGTCACATTGCATAATCTGTGCAGGCTTCAGAGAACAGAGCTGGGGAAGTGGTACAGGTTTTTTCTGTGGGATTCAGTCCAACTCTGATTATTCAGAGCTCCATGGATACCTCCAGCTACTCCTGTGGATCAATCAACCAGCTCTGCACTTGCAGATTAAGAAAAAAGGCTTCACAATTTCAGGGAGAACAATTAATTGTGACTGTTCTGTTACAGAGGGAAAAGAGGAAAAAAAAAATTTATTAAAATTATTTTTTCCTCAAGCTTGTTAGTTAAATCTGGTGAGGATCTTGTTCTTCCCTCACATTGAGAGCTCACCAACTCCACAGTGAGAGGAGAAAGAAGAGAGAGATTAAATTATAAATGGAAACCAAATAAAACAGAGGGATGGGGCAACACTTTGTAACTCAGACAAGGTTTCAGGAAGGATTTTCAGGGATAAAAGGTCCATATTTACACAGGGAGGAGCACTGTGGCAGGACATCTAAATTCTCCTTACCATCCCTTTAGGTTTGGAAATTTGGGAGGGTTTTTTGGAGCCAGTGGGGTGAATGAAATGATGAAAAATTCCCTTTAGCTGGGGCTGAGCAGATCCAGGACAGTTCCCCCAGCCCGAGCTGCCAGCTGGGTCTGGGGAATCATCTCTGACCTTTCCCTGCTTGGGATGTGATGATTAACCCAATGAAGTCATCTTTAATCATTTAACCTTCCTCTGCCTGCTCTGGGGCACTCACAGGAAATCTATGTCCAAACCCCAAAAAATAAATCATCTTTGAAAGGGACACAGTGAGCTAAAGCATCCTGAAATGTTATAAAGAATGAATCACAATTAGCTGAGAGGCCAGTCCAGTCTAGAAACTTTAATTTGGGGGGAAAATGGTTTGCCTGTAAGTAGCTGAACTTTTGTCTCTTTTCATATACATATTTAAAAATATTATTTTTTAAAGCAGTAATTTATGAAAGTTGTTTTATTTCAAATGCTAAAAAAAATAGAGAAAAGATTGTTCCCCGTGCAGGCTTTAGAAAAGAAAAAAAAAATTCTGTTGTGAAAGAGGTAAAAGTTGTAAAACTGGGGATTGTGTTCTCAGAGAAATGAAACTTTTAAGGGTTTTTTATTGTTGCAGATGTCGCAAAGATTTGTCAAACAAAATTTAAGGAAGGAACCAAAGAGAAATAGTTCTGAACTTGTTTTCACAGAGTAAATGTTGAGGCTGGAATTCATAGTTTTGTTGCAGCCCTGGTAGGTTTATTACCCTGCGTATTAATAATGGCTTTGATTACATTAGATCACAAAAAATAGGTACAAAAAAATCTTTAATTTGTCTTTTGGCTTTTTTAGAAGATTTGGAAAAAAGGAAGACCAATGCCAAGTTCTTGACTGAAATTTTTAGAATTTAAAATTTTGCTTTCCATGAAGTACTTTGTGATAGACCATATAAAACCAAAACTTAACAAAGAAACAAGCTGAGTAATAACTTAAAAAAATAAAGTTATGAATTAACAAGGTGAGAAAATTTGCTCCAACATGGTTTTGGTTTGGGTTTTTTTTTGAGACAAACTTGTTAAACTTTTTTTAAAGACCTTCATTATTAGCTTTTTAATGTTTTATATGTTTTTAGCTAGAGGGGAAATATTAGTTTCAAGGCAGCCTTGAATTTTGTAGTTGAGAAATGTGGGTGAGGGAAGCTGGTTCTTTTTAAGAAATTTGGTTTAAAATGGTGCACTTTACCCTAAGTTAATACAGTCAATTTATATCTAATTATAATAATATATTTTATTAAAGCAGCTGTGCTGCAAGTATTAGTTTATAGGTCATTTTCTAGAGAGTTTATTTCCAGTTCCAGCTTGTGGAAATGAATACAACAGTGCATTAGCAACACAGTAAAAGATAATGGGGGAATAAATTAAAATCAGAATAGAAACAACTTCCATGCAAATAAATCATGGAGCCATTTGGATAATTGTCTTGGAGTGTTTTATTTTCAAGATACTTTGCCATCAGATTTATGGAACTGCGAGGGAAAAAATATTTATTGGCTTATAAAAGTGAAAATATTGCTCCAAGCCCGTGAGCTTTGGGAAATGGGGGGAAATAGGAGCTGCAAATGGGCACAGTGAGCTCTGCTCCAGAAATCCCTGAGGAGGGAACCATTTCAGGACACCTTTCCCAAGGACAAAATCTGCTTCAGCACCTTGTGGTGTTAAATGAATTTGTGAAGAATCCTAAAGACTGCTTCTCACTGTGTGTTTGCCTGGGGAATTGCAGAGGTGTTGTTTTCCTTGGGGAAAATCCTAGCAATAAATAAAATAAAAGGGTGTGTTTAGAAAATAGAAATAAAAGGGTATTTTATTTCCTCCATCCCAAATGCTGAGGGTCCCACTGGAGCTGGGATCCCCTTTTTGGGTTCTGTTTCCTTGGAAATAACCACGAGGGAATTCGGGGCTGCAGCAGGAACTGCCCTGGATGTCGCAAGATTTTTGGGCTTGGTCGTCAGGAAATTGTTGTGTTTTGTTGTTTAGAACAATTTGTGTCAAAATTCGCTCTTTTAATGAAGAAAAAATAAAATAAAAAATTAGGTTTACTTTCCAGATTGTTTCCTATCAGAATAAACTCAAAGGTTTGGTGTCAGCCTCACTGGGAGCAGGTTTAATCCCTCGTGTTCTGGGGGGATCCTACAAATATCAGGGAAAATTTTAATTTAAAAAGTGAATTTTGATCTCTTCCATTTTCTAATCATGAGCCCAAGGTGCAACTCTTGGTCAAAGTGTGGAAATCCACCTTTATAGGATATTCTAGAGGGTTTTTATATTGCCCTGTGGTTAAAAATGTCCTACTGAAAGATTCAGGAGATCTCATTTCTTTGGCATTTTTCTTACAGTTTTAATTTGAGTTATTTTTCCAGGCATTAAATACAATAAATAGAATTATTCTGACTTGAGAAATAATTGTTCTTTGGGGTTTTTTTTAATTTTCAAATAGGGAATTTAACTATTTAAAAGCACAGTAATGGAGAAAAGTTACTACTTGAAAAAGGGCTGTACAAAGAAGCAAATGGTCTCATCACAGATCTATTATTTTTTAATCTGCCACAGAAAATGCTGTCAATTTTACAGCTCAAAGTTTAAATAATATGCAAGAACATTGTAAAATAATTGTAGTTTTCCTTCTTTGGTGTGTTGTATTTAAGGTTTCAACAGAACTGTAACCAAGTTAAAATTGCATAAATGTAATTTTTCTGGATTACCCTGCAGTTGCTTTAATCAATAATTAATGATATTCTAAATTCTACAATTCAATAGTAAAGGGTGGAATTTAGAATATCATTAATTATTGATTAAAGTAATTTCCTTGGGTAATTTATTGCATTGCTCCTGGAAAATGAGAATTTTATTGCTTATTTGTAGGTTTTTTAAAGGAATGGGTAATTATTTTTTAATGTTTGCTATTCCCAAGGATTCCCAGCTTTCTGGAACTGTTGTGGCCAAGCCTGAGCAGGGAGCACTGACCTTGCTTTTATTTTTCTGGCCAGTTTTGCTTCAAAAGAATTTTATCTCCTGTAAATTCCCTTCTCAAATGCAAAGAAACTGCTCATGAGAATCTTTCTTTTTGCTTTTTAAGGGGTTTCCTGGGTGTTTGGCAAATTTTGAGCCTCAGGAGTAAGGACTGATCACAAAATAAAAGGAGGCAGCTTTGTACAGAACAGCTCCAGCCACAGGGGCTGCACCTTCCCTGCTTTTAAAGTAATTTAGGCTCAACTTTCTGGATTTTAATGAATTTTACAAGTCTGTTGTAGGCAGTGCCTGGAATTGGCGATTTTGATTGAGATCCTGGGTTTGGGAGACCAGATCTGAGGATATCGTGGGATTATTGTGCTCTTTGTGTCCTCAGAAAGTTCCTTTTTACCACTGGAAATGGCATTGGAGGAATTCATTCCCTCTGCTTGTTTAAGGAATAGGTATAAGCAGCACTGGCATTCCAAAGATATGGGGAAATAAATAGTGGGAAATAAGAAATATGTTGTTTCCATAGCAGTGGCAGCTCAGTGCCACTCACAGGGGTGTGGAAAAACAAAACTCAGATTTCCACCACGATTGTCCCTCTAAACTCAGGGTTTCAAACTGGCCTTCCTGATTTAAAACTTCTCCCAATTCCCAGGCAGGGAATCCTGGAGATCACACACCTTCTGAGCTCTGTTCAGGTGGGGTTTCCTCATGAATAATTTGGTTTTCCTGTTTGCAGGACTTTGCTTCCCGGGCGAAAGTGGCTGTGCAGAACCTGGTGCAGAAGGTTGGCTTCTTTGGGATCCTGGCCTGTGCCTCGGTGAGTTTTCCCAGGAACTGGGGGATTTATGGGCACAAACTGCAGCTTGCATGTTTTGCCGTGGAATTCATTTTTGTTTGCACTTTTTGTGATCTCTGTGGTGCTCAAGGAAACAAAATCTGCTGGAATTGTGTTATTATTTCTTTAGGTGTTGATGTATTGTATTTGACATTCTTGACATCCTCAAATCCAGAGTGTGCATGGATTGGAGAGTGGAAAAGTCCCTGCAGAAATCCTGATTGGGGTGTCCATCCATCCCTTCCAGTCCTCCCAAATCTGCTCTTTGGGTCATTAGGAACCAGAGAAGGCAGAAAAAGGAAGCAAATTTCAATTGTGGCTGTGGAGCTACAAACTGCTCATGGTTTTTTTAATCAAGAGGTGAAAGGAGTATCTCCAGTGATGCTATTTTAGTTTTTTTTGCTCTTCTATCAGAATAAAAAAGTAATATTGGAGGTTTAACTCTCTCTCTGGAGCTGGTAGGAGTGGTGTGCCTTGTTCTTCATCCCACACACGAGCTGTGGGATGTGATTGCAGTGTGTGGGACCCACCCCAGTCCCATTTTTCTGGAATAACCACAACATTACCCAGCTCTGAGGCTTTCACTCCACACTTGTCCAGCATCTCTTTGCTTTCCTAAACTCTAAACAACCAACTGCTTGCTCAGATGTGGGTAACCTGAGTTAGAATTAATCTCATCAGAGTTGCTGACATAAAGCTCCTGCTCACTAATCCTTAGAAATGTCTTCATGTTTGGAGTGGAGTTTAGCCTACAAGCTGCTCCTTAAATCCTCTCAGGAGCTGCTCCCTGCTCTGACACATCCCTGCCCCAGCTATTCCCTGTCCTTGTCACCAGCACAGCTTGGAGCTGGCAGGGATGAGGGACTGGGCAAGGTGGAGGAATGGAGGGCAGGAGGAAGGGGTTTAAACACCAGAGGTGGCTGTAAACACCCCACAGTTCCTGCTCAGTGATATTTAAACATTTGTTTAACTTCTTCCCCACTTTGCTGCCGAGCCCTGAGCTGCAGCTGGGCTGGGGGAGGGATGAGGATCCACCAGGGCACACGTGGGCTTTGTAAATGTGCTCACACAACAGCTGCAGGAGAAAGGGAGAGGTGGAAGGTTCCAGAGACCTTGGAAAAGCAGGAATGCAGAGCTGTCCCTCTGTGTGGCACCTCTGGGTGAGGCAGGGAAGGAAAGCAGCCCCCACGTGTGCTCCTTGCATTTGGCTGTGCCCCCACCAGCCCAGGGGCTTCTCTTTGCTTCTCTCTGCTCTTCCAGGTGTCTCCTCTGCTTGTCCCCCCCTGTAATTGTGATCTTCCTTCTGGATTTTAGGCAGTTTTAGTTGGTGTGTATTTTATGAGTGGAGAATTTGCTGCTGAAGTGGTAATGACTGTCCCAGCTGTGGGTCCTCGTCTCTCAAGTGGTGGCTTCTAAATGGTGCATAAAAACACCAGCAAATGGAAATTAAAATTCTGCAAGCTTATCCAGTGAAGTCAACTGACTGTCATGTTGTTTAGTGGCAATAAGGAAGTCAGGATTGTCTGGAGTTTATTTCTATATAAAGGCAGCTCTGGGCAAGGAACAAAGCAAGAATCAGCCCTGAAGTTCCTCACTGTGACTTGTGAGAATTTGCCCTCTTGTTTTTGTGGCCTTTTTTTTTGGCAACTTTGAGTAAGAAACACAGAGAAAAACCTTGCTGGCTGCTCAGACACCCTCCTGGGGATGTGCTGAGTAATTTCTGCCCGTGGTGTGCTGTACCCACAGCACCCCTGCCCCAAACTGGCTGCAGGGATTAAAACATTCTGTGAACCAACAAAAATCCCTCAGAGCAACCAGCCAAGAAGAGCCAGGAGCAGCCCTGGCTCCCAGGAGCAGAAGGCTCTGGGGTCAATCATTGCCCAGCTCCTGTGGCCACAGCAGCTCCACAGCTGGGGAGGGGAGGGGGAGCCTGCTCAGGGACCCCTGCTTAGAACCCAGTTCAGATTTCTTCCTCTGCAGGTGCTGCTGTGGCTGCTCATAAATCTGAATTGCTGCCCTCCAGCAGTCCAGTCCAACCCTTTCTCACAGGCTGCAGGTTTGGTGGCAGAGTGTCCTTTATTCTTTGCCAATCTGCACTCTTTATTTCTTTATTTAAGTCACAAAACACCAGCAGTGCTGCAGTTTGTCACCCCGGTACCACACTGCTCCTGGGAGTGACCCTGCTCAGACACTGCCCCTGTGCTCCAGGCTGAGAGGGAAAGGTTGGAATTCAGACTCTTTCTTGATTTCATTTCAAAAATATTTTACAGATAGTATCACAATACCAAAAGTCAGGCCAGCAGTTTAATAATAATAAAAAATTCTTTTAATTTTAAATGAAATGCATATGCTTAATAAAATCTAATCAGTGTTTTTAAACTGGATACATATGACTATAAATGCCAGTTTTTAATGTAGTTTCTCAGCTGGAAATCACTGGGGATCAGTTGAAACTCTGGCTTCCAAGAGTGATGTGCTTGTCAGAGAGAAAATTTGATAAATCACTCAAAATGGCTTTGCTGTGGTTTCTGTGCATTTCACATGGAAAACTTTTCATTAGCTTTTTTCAGGATCCAGGGATAAGGAGGGACCTTGAGAATGGAATTGTCTGGGACATTGTCTAGCTGAATCCCAGAGACTGAAGTTATGTGGTGGGACATCAACATTTTTGTAATTATTAAGACACAAGAGTTCTGGGTCAAGTTGGAGAAGGGGAAACTGTTCATTTTTCAAAATTTCAGACTCTGTCGTGTTCCTGTCCATCCAATGTGTGCTGCAATTCATGAACCTCTTTCCTTGCACTCCACAGATCCCAAACCCCCTGTTTGACCTGGCTGGGATAACTTGTGGCCACTTTCTGGTTCCCTTCTGGACTTTCTTCGGTGCAACCTTAATTGGAAAAGCTGTGATTAAAATGCACATCCAGGCAAGTGCTGCCCCTGCCTCGGGGCTGGAGGGGCTGAAACCTTTGAGACCTTTGATTCTTTTCCTGCCTGTTCCACTGTGTTACTTGGGAATGAATCCTGCAGTCTCCTTGCCCGACCTGAAGTAATGGAAATTAATTTGGTGCAAGGGATTTACAATAAAGGAGCTGCTGGGCTGCTCCAAACTGAGGCAAGTGAGTAATTTATAGCTGCTGACCCGCTCAGGAAATTGATGGTTAGCCAAAGTATTTACCTACAGCCTTTACCAGACTGCCAGGGCTCCGGCAGAGAACTCCTTTTTGGTAACAAACACCCATTTGCACTTTGAAATGCCCTTTTTAGCTCAGTGAGAAAACCCCAGTGAGCCCTGCCGGGCTGGGCCAGCCCACTTTGGGTGCATTTGCTGCAGTTTTGGGGCTGCTTTGGGTGAATTTGCTGCAGTTTTGGGGCTGCTTTGGGTGAATTTGCTGCAGTTTTGGGGCTGCTTTGGGTGCATTTGCTGCAGTTTTGGGGCTGCTTTGGGTGGATTTGCTGCAGTTTTGGGGCTGCTTTGGGTGCATTTGCTGCAGTTTTGGGGCTGCTTTGGGTGCATTTGCTGCAGTTTTGGGGCTGCTGAGTTTGACAGTGCAGTTGTTTGCACAAAATGTGGAGTTCTCTTGGAAATGTACCCTGGTCCGAGGAGAGCTGGAGTTTGGAGTCCCTGGGGATTTGCTGGTGTGGTCAGGGCTGGAGCTACGTCTGTGTTTGGGATGTTTTCAGCTGAGTTTGGGTTTTTGCAGCTCCTCTGCCTCTGTTGTTTGGAAATCTCTGCTGTGACTCCCATCAAAACAGCAGAAGCTTTTAGTAGAAAATAATTTGTGTTACAGCTTCATCAAGCTGCTTTAAAGTCTTTATTTTGCCCTAAACACAAGCTTCATTCTTCCCATCATTTTTTGAATGGTTGTTTTATTTTGCCCAGTACTTAAGCAGAAAAACAATAAATAGATTTGGAAATTCTTCCATTTCTTGGGATAAAACAGCTTTTTCTCCACACTTATTTTTGTATTAGCTGAATTTTCTTCTGCTTTTAAATCCATGTGTTGCTCAAATGTGTTCTGGCAGCACAGAAAAGTGAAATAATATTAGATCAATATTCCTTTTATTATTTTAATTGCCTTGTTCAGCTACCACAGTGTTTGCTGTGTAATTTATAGTGCCCCACACTCACATCCCATGTAAGTAAAGAAACATTTCCCAGTGCCTTGTACAGTTGATAAATCATTTGATTTTGTAATAGGCTCAGCTTTTAGAATTCTCTTTTTCAAGCACACCCTTGTGCAATAGCCTTGATTTTTTGGAGTGATCTGGCTGGACTTGGAATTTAGGAAATGTGAGAGTCATGGAAAAGGCTTTTAATGCAATGTTCACACAGGAAGTGAGTGACTGGTGCAGTGGCCATCCTGGGACTCCTTTTCTATTACCTTCCTAAAATTATGTCAGTTCTATTTCATTTTTGCATTCTCATTTGCATAAGTGTTCATGATTTTGTGCTTAGTAGGAAATTAAGAGTTACTCTGTTTTGTAAAATTTTATTAGATAAATCCATCCAGCCTTTCTTGTAAGGTTGGAATTGTATTTGAAGTTTGTCTTTTAATATGTTTAGTGGTTTTTAATATGATTAAATATTATATTTGGAATTACAGCTTCATGGGTACAGGTTTGATTTTTATTTAGGGTTAGGTTATTTAGGTTAGATTTTCTTATTTAATATTACTCTGCAAAGTTGTTTTTGAAGAATTTTAGGATACATTCTGGATTAGGGTTAGGAATGTAATTATTCTGTTCTATCACAGGTGCCCAAAGGCTCTTTCTTTTTTCTTCACTGAGGAGTTTTTTGTTGTTTCTGTCTGAATCAGGGGACTAAACCACATTATTTTCTCCTCTGTGATCCTGTTTGTGTGAGGGGCTGTGAATTTCTCTGGCTGTTTTTCCATTCAAACATTGTTGACGGAGTAAAGTGACCTTGAGCTTCTGGGAATGGGAGTTTGGGGAGGATGAGAATGGGCAGCAGAAACACTGCAAGAAATGCAAACTGTGAGCAAACGGGCAGAAAGTGAGCAGCTTTTTTTCCTCTCCTGCCTCTTTTCTGAGGAGAAAAATAGAAAATATTGAAAATATTGAAATATTGAAAATATTGAAATATTGAAAATATTGAAATATTGAAAATATTGAAAAATAAAGAGGAGAGGAGGGAAAGCTGGGCAGGAGCACAGAGTGGCTTCAGGCTTTGTGTGACTGCTCTTGTCCTTCCACAGAAACTCTTTGTCATCATCACCTTCAGCAAACACATCGTGGAGCAGATGGTGGCCCTCATCGGGTGAGTAATTCCCAGCTCAGTAATTAATTAAAACCTGCACCCATCAAGTGGAAAACACTGCAGGAGGCAGCTCAGCCTCCTCAGGGGCTGCTCTGCTCCAGGCTCTGCCCCAGCAGGGTTTGCAGCTCCTTCCCCCAGTCCCTGCAGGGTTTTGCTGGCCCTGAGGCTCAGGGTTGTGGCATCAGCTCAGAACCTTCACCCCAAACCAAAATTCAGCTCCTCCACTCCCAGATCCCTGCATTTATGGGATGTCTGCCCTGGATTTTCTGCAGTGCTGTAGTGGGATCCTATGGCAAAAAATGAGAATGTTTATAGAAAATTGTATTTATAGGAAAAAATCAGAGAATTCTGTGGTTCCGTATTAAAAACATGAGGTTTTTTGCAGTGTTCAAGGTTGACAATAAACATCCTCCTTAACTGGAAGTACCTTATACATTTACAACATCAAATCACTCATAAAACACCAGAATGAGAAATTTGGTGTGTGGAGCTTGATCCCCATTCTGTTAAATTCTGTAGAAATGGATAGAGTGTCCTGGTTTTGAGAAGGCTTGGTTTGAATTTTTTTAAATTAAAATGAATTCAGCCTAATATAAATCCATAAAATAAATTGTTCCTGCTTTTCCAAGGTTTCTTCTCTGGGGTAAATGGATATTTTGCTGCCCAAACTGTAATAACTATTTTCACATAAAAACCATACTCCTCAATGTTTCAGGGGAGGAATGTCTGGAAATAATTCCTTTTAAACCAAAACTCCAAGCAGTGATGCTGTACAAAGAAAAGCAGTGTCAGAAGAACCTTGCAGGGCATTTCACTGATGAAACAAATCCTGGCTTTATTATTCCTGATCTTCTGCTCGAGCCTCTGCTCTCTACCAAAACTCAAAATTCATTTGTTGCTGTGAACATTATTTTTAAAAAGGGAGGGAGAGAGAGAAATGTGGTTTCTTTGAAGCATCCTGAGTTTTTCTCAGCATCAATCACTCCAGACAGTTTGATCTGCCCCCAGCTCAGGTACATTTCCAAGGATTTACTCTCCTGTGGATGCTTTGAGCCAAACCCAGTAGATTTTTCCTACTTCATCTGTCTTGGAGATAATTTTGCAGTGAATTACTTCGAGTGCATTCACAGGAGCTCTGCTGGATTCGGGTTTTATTGGAGGGTTGATGTCAGAGTTAAAAAATGTTCCTGGGAGACAGTGAGATTTTTGGAATGTCCTGGTACCCTTGACTTTTCTCAAGCTGTCTCCAGCATTACCTCATCAATTTCTGTTAGAGGGGAGCCTCAAACATGTTAAACAATACCTTGCTCTAAAAGCCCTATTATTGAATTAAAACAGAGCTCTATTTAATGGTCACTAACTTCATTTTAATCAAATTCTATCCACCACAATGACTTTTAGACTTTCTTTGTCAGGGCTGTTGCTCTTAAACAATAGGAAATATCTGAGCACAATATCTGAAAATAATGAACACACTGATATCCAGGGTAAATGGAACCTAGACAGGAGATTGAATTGTGAGATGAAGTCTGAGAATATCTGATTTTATAAGCCAGGGAGAATTTCTTGACAATTTTGTGATTTTCAGTCAAAAAAGCAAAACTGATTCATGTGCAGACCTTGTTCTTTATTGTCACTGGGTGCTGCTGGGTCCCTCACTGAGCCTGCCATAACCAGGCATTTAATATAATTTAATTTGATTTTACAGTTTTGTCTAGGTCTCCATTACAAACAGATCATAAAAATACTTTTTCTATTAATTAAATAAAAAAGGAAACAGAAAAGAAAACATGGCAGGAAATTAAGAAGCTGTTTACAGAAAATTTTAAATTTTTGTAGAAATTTTTGGCAACAAACCTTGTTGGGAATGAGGGAGATAAGTGGGTTTGAGAAGTGGGGATGGTGTGAGGTGGAAATCCAAGCTGAGGAGGGTTTCCAGAGGTGCTGGAGCTGCCTGGGGCTGGGAATTCTCAGCCTGTCCCAGCAGCTCCTGCTCTGGGCTGGATTTTGGTGCTCAGAGCTGGGAGAGGATCCTGCCCTCCGCAGGCTCTGGGACCTCCCTGGGCTTTGGTGGGGGAAGATGCTCTGGAGGAGTTCTGTGTTCTGTCACTTCAGCAAGGGTTTATTGCTGATTTTATTCAACTATTTCATTACCTTGTGTGCTGTGGGGTTTTGGGCTCCTCCATCTTTCTGTTCCTGTTTTTTACCTCCAGCTGCAGGGCTGTTGGTGAAGTCACAGCCTGCAGAGTGCTCCAGAGCAGGGTGATGTTCTCTGGGAAGGGGCAGTTTTAAATGTGCTTTAAGAATTCCCAGAAAACGACTGAAGAAGTAGTTCTGAAAGCACACAGCATCCACTAAACTGTGGCCATCCATTCTGGTGGGAAATGGTCAGAAAGAAAAAAAAAATCTACATTTTTTAGGGAGAAATCCCACCCTCCCCACACAGATTCCCTCTGGCTGTGGTTAATGATGAACTCCTGGGCTGGAGTGTCTGGGATTGTTCCTGCAAGAGGAGCTCAGGTCCAGGGCTGGATCCTACAGCAAAGGCAGTGAATTCCTACTTAAATCAGAATCCCAGAGTGGTTTGGGATCCCATCCCTCACCTCCCACTGTCCCAGGCTGCTCCGAGCCCCATCCAGCCTGGCCTGGGGCACTTCAGGGATGGGGCAGCCACAGCCTTCTTCATTCTAAAAAATTGCCTTTTTAATTCTAAAAAACTCATCTATTCACTTAACTCCTGAGTGCAGAAACTGATTTGGAGTTAAAACAGAAGCCAGTGAGATTTTGCTACTTTGATTTTTAAGTCTCTTCTCATGGGTGTTACCTCTGAGAATCCAACAAACTCTGGGAAATCCACCCAAAAATATCAGTGCTCCTGAAGTGTCCTTAACCCACTGGCTTTTCTGGAACAGCTTTCCCTCCTTCCCAGCTCTGCAGGGCAGTGTGAGTGATTGCACAGTGAAAGAAAAGCAGTTTTTTGGTCCCAGGTACTGGAAGCTTTGCCTGGACAAACCAGTTTGCTGCTATTTCTTGTGCCATAATTCTTTGCTTACAATTTAATCTCAGTTGATGCTGGTAAAGGGAGCGTGGTGTTCCTTTCACCAAAAAAGCACAAATGAGATCATGGTAACTGAGGTAACTGGAAAGTTTGCTTAAAGATTGTTGGGGGTTTTTTTTAGTCAAAAATAATTTACAATACAGGTGGAGGTTATTTCTTTAGAACACAAGGCAAGAAGTGATAAAGGGACAACCAGAAATCTTCTCCTGGGGTGGGAAGAGCTGGGCAGTGGCTTCACAATCTCCTGGGAGGAATTTTGGAAGGTTAAACCAACCCCCTTGACATTGCTGGTTGAAAACTCAACAACCTCCCTGCCACAGGTACATCAGAAACCTGGGGGATGTGTCCTGAGCACAGCAGAGCAGCTCCACATAAAAATGGCTTTATTGCCCTGAAAGGGACACAGATGTGGCTGAAATCTGAGGAGCTTTGGTGTTGAAAGCCTGCCAGTGGATCACAACAGAATTAGAAGAGTTTATTTGCAAAAGGCTTGAAGGATTTAACTGAATAAGCAAAGGTTTTTTCCCTAAATTGAGTTTAAAAAGAAGAATCTTTAAAAAGCAAGCAGAAGTTTGGTTCCAAAGAGCAGCAGTGAGCAGAGCTGAGGACGGGCAGGTCAGAGATGTTGCAATTCCTAATTTTGAAAGCACTGATGGAACATAACAGAATGTCCCAAGGAAGAAAGCCCTGGAGCCTCCTGGGCTGCCCTGGCCGCTGGAGCGTGGCTCAGGTGAACCACGTCAAACCTGGGCCCATTTTAGCCTTGTAACCTCCAGCAGGATCTTTCCTTCCCTCATCTCAGAAAGCAAATGAAGCTGCCAAGGAGCCTTCTAACCCCAAAACCTTCCTGTTAAACCTGACCATAAAGCAGATTTATTTTGTGCAACTTCAGAGCTCTGGGCACAGGGAACAGCTCAGCCCCAGAGCTGAGCTGAGATCAGGGGTAGTGCTGGGGGCTCTGCTTGTTCCTCAGGTTTGGCTGGAAAGAGAGTTGGGTCCAGCTTTGGGGAGCCCCAGGAGTCAGGTTTTGGGTAGACCCACGTTTCCCTAAACCTAATCCAGGTTTTGGGCAGCCCTGGGTTTACTTAAACCTAATTCAGGTTTTGGGCAGTCTCAGCTCCCAGGATTCAGGTTTTGGCCAGCCCCAGCCCCAGGTTTCCCTAAATCTAATCCAGGTTTTGGGCAGCCCCAACTCCCAGGATTCAGGTTTTGGGCAGCCCCAGGTTTCCCTAAGCCTAGCCCAAGTTTTGGGCAGCCCCAGCCCCAGGTTTCCCTAAGCCTAAGCCAGGTTTTGAGCAGCTCCCAGGGCTGAGTCAGGCTCAGGCTGAGCTCCTGTGAGTCACTGCAGGGTCCTGCTGGTGGTGGAGCCTCGGGGAAGTGGATGGTTTAAATACTGTGAGAATCTTTATCAGCACAGGAAATGACAGCTCATTAAAATACTAACCGTTGAGCCAGTTTAGATCACTGTCTGGAAAAAAATTAACCATTGAAGGCTCAGAGGGCTCACACAAGAAAGGTGCCCTGTTGAGACAAGGGACACGTTATGCAAATGAGTCAGCTTTGCTAATTGGCCAGTGGCATAAAAATATTTCCACTGGAATCTGTTTTTCAATGGTTTTTAAAATATCTGACTTCCAAAGAAATTGATACCACCATGCTGGAGTGAAGTTTTTGAAGGAGGGGTGGCTAAAATACCCTAAATACTAAAATCCCCAAATCCAGTGCCTGTTCCTAAATGTTTTATTGCTTTGGAGCTGCAGGATGGATTTTTCTTGTGTTCCCACAGGGGAATGGAGAAATGGGAATCTCATACAGTTGCTGTTGGTGGGATTGTTCAGTGATGTTGTCCATAAATGCTGGGGAGGTGAAAGCCTTTTCCTTCCCCTCTGGCCTGGCTGTCAATAATCCAGTTGAAATAAATTGTTTGAAAAGAGCTGAAGGTCCGGGCAGGGAGGAGCCCATCCCAGCACGTTCCCTTTCTTTGTGGGATCCTGCAGTGCCTCTTCCCTCCCTTTTCTGCAGCAGGAGATAATCCCTGGCCTTGGGCAGTGCCAAAGCCCGGGGCATTTGCTGCTGCTGTGGCAGAGCTCTTCCCTGAGCTGTGCTGCCATTTCCCAAAGGGTGTTTTGCTCTGGCTCTTTCAGCCCAAAAAGCTGAATCTGGGCAAAACCTGCTGGTGTTTGCCCCGGTGTGTGGAGTCAGAGGGATTTTCCAAGCTGAGGGCTGTGAATATTGGAGGGATTATCCATAAAGTGGAGCCTGACTCAATATTGCATCACCTTCCCCAGGTGTGTCCAGCTTTGTTTGCACCTTCTGCTCCCCCACGGGGCTCTGGTTTCCCTCCAGGTTAGAATTTCTGTGATTAAATTAAATTAAATTAAATATTAACTCCCAATGTTGTGACCCCCCCCCCAGTGCTCCCAGTTTCCTGATCATCCCACTGGGACGGATCCCAGTTGCTCTCAGGGCTCGCTGGTTGCACTGAGGTTCTCATTTCCATTTTTCATTCCATCAGGATCAGTTTGAGAACAGCTCAGGGTTGTTAATCAGCTGCTTCAGCATCACTTGCTGTTTGAGGCCTCTAATAAACGGGAAACTTCCATAAACTTTCAAATTCTCACTCATAAAAATGATTTTGTTCCCAAAATTTAAGTCTACAGTGGCAGCTTCTCTTTTTTTGGAAAACACTTGGGAATTCTAACATTTCTCATTTGAAAAGTGAACAAATATCCACATGTGCTTTGATAAAATGGGAATTTTATATCCTAATTTATGGTGTGACAGATTTTTTGTGAGATATTGGTGCAATGACACTGACATAGCATTTGATAGAGACCTGTACTTGAGGATTTAGCAGAGTTTTATTAATTCCCTGAGTGTTCCCAACCTCTTAAAGCACAGGTGGAGAGATTTCAGTCACTCAGGAGCAACCCATGCTCCTAAAGACCTTGTAGAATGAAAATTATGCCTTTCAGAAATGCAAATATCATTATTAAATCGTTATAAATAGGTATTTTTAATATTAGTAAAAATACAGATGACTGGAATATCAAACAACTTCCTACTTTTGTAAACTGGCCCAGGGAAAATACAATTTTTTTCTTTTCTGGAATTGATGCTTCATTCTGGTGCATTGCAGAAAAATCTTTCAGTAGTTCCAAAGGTTCTGTTAAAAAGATTTAAAGTTACCCCAAAATCATTTAATGACCAGTGAAAGGCATTTGAGGTGCAACTGCTGACAGTTGTTCTTGGAAAAGCAAATTCATTAAATTTAAACTCAAATTTGCTGTAACTGGACTGGAAGTTTTTGGAGTCAGACTCTGCAGGTTCTTGGTGTAATTTTAAAATAATCCTCGAGCAACTTTGCTGAATTTCTGTCATGTGGTGCTTCAAATAGATGGGAAGGTTTGTTGTATTTATTGGAAAAACAGCTTTAGAATTTGTCTTTTGGATAGAAATTGTAGGTCTGAGTTTAAAAAAATGAAAAAGTGCATCTGTTTGATTACAAATACCAGGTAATTTTTCTGAAAACAGGCATCAAGAGTGTTTTTTCAGTGAATCCAGTTTTTTATGGGTGTTTCTGCTGTAGTATTAGAACAGAAATAATGGTTTTGACTAAAATGTTACAATTTTAGTGAATTTAGGATTACCAAAGGCTGCTGCAATTTTGGAGGGCTTGTTCTCAGTTTCAACTCCTTGTGAAACGTTAAAATTTAGCAAGTAATCAGGATGAATGCAAACGAAAATTTAATATTTAACATTAAGAGTTTCTAAAACTTCTGGATGAAAACAGCTTCTGAATCTGAATTTCTCCTCGCATATTCTGGGTTTGAAAGCCAATGGGTTTGATTCCCGAAGGGAATTGGGTTTGGATTGTTCCAGGGTTATCTTCCAGCATCTTCCTGCTGCAGTGCTGGGAAATTTGCAGTTTTTTGGAGGTGCTGAGTGCAGGAATTGTGATGCAAATCTGGGCTTGCCGGGTCCCACCCGGATCCACAAAATTCATCCCCAATTCCCCCTCCCCTCCTCGGATCAGCACCGAGGGATCTCTGGGCTGGATTTGTGAGCTTTGCAGGGACACAGAACTCACATTAATGAAATTAAATTCTTTTAAAGATTTTTAGATTTAAGTTTATGCCTTTTAGATTTAAGTTTATGCCTTTGGATATTAGGTGGCACATAAGTGGGTGATTAAATGATTTAATTTTTTCCAAAAAAAGCACCAGTAACCAACACTGTGCTGCCCAGATGGGATTTCAAGAATTTCATGTGGATCCCCGATTTTCTAGGTGTTCCTCTGCTTATTTTTTATTCTTTATTTAAATCTGCACATTTTTTCAGAACTAAAATCTTTACAAATGTACCAAAAATAGGAGCTGAGGTCCATGCATTTAGGATCTTGCAGTTCTTCAAAATTGCTTTGATAAAATTAATTTTGTGCACTTAACAAATAGTTGTGCCCAGAAAAGGAAATAAAAAGTGAATTATTTAGTGAGAAAATGTTTGAAATATTGTTGTGATACACCAGGAGCTCCTGAAGGCTCTGCTCTTGGGTTTCATGTCTTTGTTCTGTGTTTAATTCGATTTGGGGATTGACCAAGTTCAGTTTTCGGTGCAGAACGGAGTCATTCCAACACCACCCTGTTAATCATTGATCCCTCACCACTTAAATATTCCTCATTTCATAATCATGCAGAAGTTCAAAAGTAAACCATTACCTTGCAGTCGCTCCTCAGGCCTCCCAAGGATTGGGTGAGAAAGAAAAGAAACCTCAAAATGTCGCTCGTGTTCCAGGCGTGACTCGTCCTTGGGAGAGCTTTTCCCAGGCACGGGCAGTGCTGAGACACCTCTGGATCATTGGAATCCTCTGGAACATTGACACATCTTGTATAAAATGGACAAGGGACGTGCTTTGGGCACCACAGGGTTTTGTTTTTTTCCCAGAATTTTTACCAGTCCGGGCACAGAATTTCCTCACCCGGCGGTGAATCACGAGGGAAACGACCTTTTGCTGGGAAATGGGTTCAAAAAACCTCCTTTGCCCCCGGCCATGGAGGAAATAAATAGATTTACTGGAGGAGAATGAGACACTTTGTTTCGTGCTTTTCATAAATTCCTAAAATTAGAAAGCTGTTATTTTTTAATTGGGCTTCGGTCTGGAAAAGAGAATATGGTGTCAGAGCAGGAGGCTGAGGGGAAGGGTTTGAGCCACGGGGAGGGAGATGGGGAATTCTACAACTCCTTGGATGTACACCTGGTGTACCTTGGGTCTGAGGGTTTTACTAAACCCCCAGGAGTATGGGTATAATAAAACCAAATAATGAAAATTTAAGTGAGTTTTTTTAATGTAGAAGACCACGTGTATGATAATGTATAATGTAGATTTCTTTAAAACTAAACAAAAATCAGAATCTCTCTTCTCTTTGCAATTGAGGTGGGCAGCAGTGAGAACTGCCCCGTGCTGGGGTTAGGATGGGGTGGATCCAACTTTGGGAATGTTCTCCCCACACAGCTCAGGCCGTGGGGTTGCTGCTGATCATTTTGAATTTATATTTGAATTTGGGAGTTGAATAATGTAGAAGAACACAGTGGTATCTTAAAAATTTAACAAGATTCAGAATCTCCCTTCTCTTTGCTGTTGCAGTGGTCAGTAATGAGAACTGCCCGTGCTGGGGTTAGGATGGGGTGGATCCAACTTTGGGAATGTTCTCCCCTCACAGCTGAGACCGTGGGGTTGCTGCTGATCATTTCGAATTTTTATTTGCATTTGGGGAGATTTTAAAGGGTCGTGACCATCCCTACAGGGTTTTGGGTCTCCTGCTAAGCAGGATTTGAGGAAAAGCTGCTGGGAAGGCTGGAGGCTGCCGAGAGCCGAGCGCTGCCAGCCCGGGCCGGTCCCGGCTTTGGGAGCGGGGTTTGAGCGGGCCCGGGGAGCCGGGCCCGGGCCGGGGCAGCGCTCGGGGCTCGGGCTCGGGGCTCGGAGCCGCTCCTTTGTTCCTTTGTTAATCCCGGCTCGGGGGAGGCGCTCCAGGATCGCTCCCGCATTCTTTTGGGGCCGGGATGACGCACGGCTTGTCCTAAAAAGGACTTGGCCGGGCAGAGGGGCCGGCTCCGTGAGGGAGAGGGGCGAGGCCTGGGCGAGCAGTTTCTTTTTTAACCGAGGGATGACACAAGCCCCAGTCATTTCCTCATTAATCGGTTCAAACCAGTTCTTACAGGAACTGCCGCTGATAAATGTGGGACTTCTCCGAAGTCATTCATTGGGTTCTCAGCGCTGCTGCCTCCCAGGAAATGCTCCGGCTCTCGGCTTCCTCCTCTGCTCCCAGCGCTGCCGCGCTCACAAAGATTTTTCTTTTTAAGCACTTTTTGAGGATCTGGGGAAATGCATCCCTCCCGAAATATCAGATCAAAAGATGAAATGTGATTTATTTCGTGCGTTTCTGTTTTCTCGAGTAGCTTGGAGTTCTCTGCTGAGCTGTGGCTCAGGCTGAACTTTGTTCTGATTAGGTAAAGTGGTAAGTTTGAAAAAAAAAATGTTTTTTCGTTTTTTTTTTTTTTCTCCTCTATTTTATCTTCTTCTCTGGGATGAACTTTCCATCAGTGCTATTCCGAGTATAGGTCCTTCTCTTCAGAAGCCATTTCAAGAATATTTGGAAGCTCAGAGGATAAAACTTCACCACAAATCCGACAGTGCTGTGCCACAGGTAAGACCCTGTTTGCCTCCCTCCCTCCCCGGCTCACTTCTCCCTTCCCTGCCTGCCTTAGACTTGTAGTTTTTACAAACATAACTCCCCATTCTGTTTCTCAAACATCTGCACTGACCCACGGAATAGATAAAAATCTCATTTTAAAAGCCACCTGGGAATTAAAAATATTAATTGTGTGCTACTGGATTTAAATTCTTTAGAGAAAAAAATTATAAGTTAAAACCGGTGGCTTGTCTTCCCTCTGCATTAGCTGCTTCTTTGGAAAGTTAAATTTAAGGAGAAAAATGTTGCCTTTCCACGTGAAATGGTAACAAACTGGGCAGCACCGATGCTTCAGAAGCCAGTGGGATCTGTGGCTCAGTGGGCAGTAAAGAGAAATAAAATCCCCAAGCCTTTGGTCTTTGAAAGCAAAAGAAATTACGGTGTTCGGGGCAGGTACATGGGGCAGAAGGGTCCTTTGATACAGAAAAAAGTATTTAAAAATTCTTTAAAACTTGTCCTGAATTTTCAGTGGGACAGAGCAGCTTTGGCATGAAATTCTTTAGGCTGCTGAGGCATTTTGAGATAAAATCCATGGATCCAGCTGACATTTCACGTGCAGAACCCGGAGCTGTTGGAAAGGTCCCTTTGCCCGTTTGTTACCACAAAAGAGCCGGAGCCGGGGAGGCTCTGCCTGGAGCCTGGAGCTGCGCGGGGATCGCTGAGCTGGGCTGTGCTGCCCTCCTTTGACAAAATGCACAACTTCAAATTCCCGTGAATAGAACGCTGCAAGTGACCCCGGCTCCGGAACTTCAGGGCCACCAAAGAGTGGGATCCTAACGGGGAGATAACCCAGAAAAGGCAATTTAGGGAAAAAAAACTATTATTAACCAACGACCTGATTTCTTTGCGAGGAGCAGGGAGTGACAGGCAGGGGCTGCTAATTCTGAGCTCCACGAATTGTTAAGGAAGCCCAGACAATACTGGGAATAATAAATCACTTTGGGAGCACAGGGAATGATCAGGGACTCCGCCGGAGGATAGGGACTAAAGCCGGCTTTGCAGAGGGACCTGCAGGAATCCTGTCAGCTCGCACTTGGTTCCTGCTTTTAATTTGATTAATTGCAGAATAAAGACAGAGTCAGGTTTTCCCCTTCCACCCAGCACTCTCCGTGTTCCTGTCCACTAATCTTCATTCTCCTCCTCCTTCTGTTTTTTCTCTTCAGGGGGAAAACTGGCTATCCTGGATATTTGAAAAATTGGTGATCGTCATGGTTTGTTATTTTATCTTATCCATAATCAACTCCATGGCCCAGAGCTATGCCAAGCGGCTGCAACAGAAGATGTACTCGGAAGAAAAAACCAAATGAGCTTGGAAAAAATGGGAAAAACCCCTCAGGATGGGTTTTGGCAGACACGAGAAATGACACAACTTTTCATATGTTTAAAAAACAGCATTATTCAAAAGGGGGGAAAAATTTTTAACATCAATTTTCAACTCTTAACAAGTTTTTTTTTTTTGTTTGATTTTGAAAGTAATTTGGATATTAGAGCAACGGTTTCATTGACAAACTTACAAACGTTACGGTAAGGTGTGAATGCTTCAGGAGTCTGGGTTGTGTTTTACAGGATGGGCAGTGGGATGTTAAAGGGAGTTTAACACAAATGTTGTCCATCCAAATTACTTCCAAAACTGGTGATTTAATACTCCCCATCTCCTGATTTAACTTTAGACTCACCTGAGGGTAACATTTTCTTTTGAAGGGTGGCTGGTTTGCTTTTTCCATAAGTTTCCAGACCATGAAAATGTAAATAACTGAGTACAGGTCGGGTACAAACTGTTGCATGTCCCTCATGGTAAGGCTGTTCTGTCTGAATTCCCAGTGTCCCATTGCATTGCACGCTGGAAAAGCCACCCTCTCCAACTTCATATGTTAGCAGAGATGGTTGATGTCAAAATGCTGAAGCCAACATTTTTTATTCTGTATATTTAGAATGAAGTTAAGATAAAAACTTTATAAAGTCATCTTATGATCATTCCAGAATTTCTTGTGTCAGTCTTTTTAAGCTGTTTCTTTTCCTGTCTCATTTTTGGATGCTCTGTGCATGTTTGCCCATCCTTCCTGCACTAATGGTGCTCAAACCCTTTGTTCTTTTTTTGTTTTGTTCTTTTTTTTTGTTTTTTTTTTTCTTCAGAACTTTTTGCTTAGCAGAGGGAGGAGGAAGGCTGTGCTTGAAGCACAGTGCTTAAGAAGGTGAAATAGAGAACAAGATTGGTTATCTTAAATTCTGCTCAGGTGTTTGCCCCTGAGCCCTGAACTGTGGGCAGTGGAGGAGAACGGGGAAGAGTTCCCATTCCAGCTGAAATCAGATTTTGTGTCTACCCAGTAAAGGTGCAGAGAACTTCAGAGAACCTTTGCCCTCGTGCTTTCCAAGTCAGATTTGTTACGATCGGCGTGTGCCAGTTCAGATGCCCAGGAACAGAACTGACACTAAAATGGCTCTTTTCCCTCTTCAGTGCCTCAGTCCCCCCTGCTGCTCTACCTGCACTGCTCTCATCACTTGTGAACAATTGGTTTTCATTTTTATCCTAGGGGGGTAAGCACCAAGAATTAATTTACGTTTCTAATGCGCATTCTCAGGAGGTGGCCTAGAGCCCAGAGCTCAGCTTAGCTCGGGCTGCTCCCTGGCCAGTGAGGCAGGGCTGGGGCAGGAGTTCTGTGCTGTTCTGTTCTGTTCTGTGCTGTTCTGTTCTGTGCTGAGCTGTGCTGTGCTGTGCTGTGCTGGTTGGAGCCCGTGGTGTTGCCAGGCCGTGCCATGGCTGTACCATCCTGTCGGATAGCTTATCAGACTGATGTTGACTGTTGGATCTCATGGCAACAACAGTCGGTAGGCTGTCTGACATTTTGGTATCTCTCATCTGACCCTTCCTCATCCATCCCCAGCTGTTTCCATTGAGCATCAGCAGCACATCCTGTGTGTGTTGGGCTGGGATGAGCTCCAGTCCTGCAGAACAAAGCCCTGGAGAAGGTGAAGCTCCCCTGGGCGGGGCTGAGGTTTGTACGTTCTCTTGCCGTGGCTGGGGAGGGTTCCATGGGCAGCTCCAACAGGTTCAGTTCCAGTGTCTGCAGGTCCCAGAGCAGGACATGGTGTGAGGGAGTTCAAAGCACAAAGGCTGTTCAGCTGCTCCTGGTGGTTTTTAAAAGGTGAAAGTATTTAATAAATTTACCGTTTTTTGGTCTGAATATGGTCTTTGACAGTAATGTCACAAAGAACTTGTTCTGGTACAATTCCATACCCCACAGCTGGGTTTGAAACTTCACCTTTCCAGCCTACAAACCCTCAGTGTTGCACTTTGTAAGGGATCACTCAGGACACTGGATCAGTGACAGCCCTTGGCTGCTCTCCCCACTTCTAGTGGCAGCTTTTTGGTCCCCAGATCTGTCACCTGAGGGACACAGGTATTTATTTATCTCACACTTCTGGGAGGGGATGGCATTGATGCCATGCTGGGGTCCCTGTGTGTTCTCAGGTTGGAATCAGGACACTGCAACAATAACTAAGAGGAAAAAAAACATTTTCCTAGAGCCTGAACCAATAAACTGCACATTTCTAAATGCTTTAGAGGTCTCCTTAAAATTCTGCCTCCTGCCCACAAGGAAAACTGGAAGCTTTTTCCCACTTTTGGTTCAGTATGTTTACATATTTATAGTGTGAAAAATATATATATATATATGTCTGTTGTTCTTCAGCTTGTGTTTCCATGTGTCCATTCCAATAAGCTCTGCTGTTATTTTGAAGCTTTTTAACACTATTTAAAGAAAGAATTGATCATTCTGCCTGCTTCTATCTGGGAGATAAGACTTGGTAAAAGGTAAAAAAACCCATAATAATAGAAAGAAAAGTGACACAAACCTGATGAGATTTGCAATGGACAGTTTTATGATTGCTAAATAAACAAAGAAATAACGTTTCCCAGTGTTTATTTCAGCTGGATTGTTTCCATTCCCAGTATTGAACTCTTGGTAACACTGTGACATTTGCTGTCCCAAACATTCTCCAGTGTGAACACAAGATAATTCAGCAGTTGCATTTTGTGCCTTCAGAGAAAGACTCAGCCTTCAGCATTTGACCTGAAAACATGGATTTTGCTCCCTTAACCCAAAGTTTCCTTTTGTTGTACATATTTTCATTACACATGAGAAGCAGTCAGTCAGTTCAGTGTGTTGGGGACAAATCCAAAGGGAGCTCTTGCAAGGGCAACAGTCTTGGCACAAATCCCTATTTTTAGGTGCTGTTTCATGCAGTTAGACTCTAAATAAAGTATCTTGCTTTTTTTTTTCCTGAGAATGACTGAAAATCACACGGAAGTAACAGCCCTGTAAGAACAACTAATGACTTTAATGTGACAGATTTTTTTTTTGTCTCATTATCTGTGAAACAGGTCAGGTAGGGCTGCAGCTCCTCCTCCTCTGGGTTCTCTCCCTGTGTTCCTGCCTGCCCTGAGGATTGTGCCTCCCCACCCCTCTGAGAGGTGGCAGTGCCCCTCTGCTGGCAGCCACCCCGTGCCCCAGCAGGCAGGAATTGTTGGTGTAAGCAGAGCTCAGGTCACAGCGAGCCAGGTCAGGTCAGTCCGTGCAGTTGCAGCCTCAAATCCATCAGAGCAGTCAGAAATCTGCTGCTCCCTGTCCTCAGCCCTGCCCTCCGTGCCAGTGTCACGCTGTTCCTGTTCAAGCAGCTCCCTCACAACTCCCCCAGCTGCCTGTTCCTGCTAAAAGATCCTTGTCACTAACACTTGACAGTGGCTTGGTGCTGTTCCACAAGGTCCTTCCCTGCTGTGCTTTTGGGCTTCATTATTTCATTTGTTAGAATCAGCCTCCCTCTCGCTGCAGGCACTGCTAAGTGCAAGCAAAACACTCTGGATGTTTCCCTGATTATCAAGCAGAAATATAAATATTAGTGAACAAAATTGATGGCAAGTGTAAAGAAAAGTGGGGCTTGGGTGTGTTCTTTGGAGGTAAAAATAATCAGTTTTCTTTGAAGCACATGGTTAAAAAATACTTTGTAATCAGCAGTTAAAAGGCTGAATGTAGTTCTAGATAAGGTAATTAGAATGACACTGCTGAGATTTAGAATTCTGCTTTTTTTTCTGTAAATTTGGTTGGTTTTTTGGAGAAGGAAAAGCAGTAAGAAAACAGTGAGTACTTCACCCAGCTCTCTCCAGACTGCAGCAGCTGGTGGAGTGTGGGAGGGGATCCTGCTGGGCAGGTGAGGGATCCGTGCTGGATCACTGACCCCGGCTGAGGGGAGTGCAGCAGTGCCCTCTCCTGTGAAACCCCTCTGATGCATTCAGACAGGAGGTACATATTTGCATATGCTCTTGCAAAGTCATTTTTAGAAGGATTATGGTGAAGAACTCTGAGCCTGCTGTGGCTTTGCTAATTCAAGTGCCTAATGCAGGGCATGAAATGCTGGCCTGAATTTCTTCATACCTTTCACTTGTTTGTTGATGCATCCGCTCAGCCTTCATGAAAGGCAGCAGAACATTGTTCTGGCAGAGGGAGAGGCTGGAACAACCTGGGTCAGCTGTCACAAGAGGGGAAAGAGCTCAAACAGAAACTCACCGCTGTTCTGTCACCTCCCAGCAAATGGGGAGAGCCCTGCAATCAGTGACTGCTTGGAATGTGTTAAAAATTCAGGAAAAGAACCTGGTATTTTGGTCAAAAAAAGGTGATTATTACCGTGTTTGAATTATGAGTGAAGAGGCTGCTGAGGCCACTCAGCCCTTCAGTGCTGGTGGTGTCCAGGTGTGGTGGAACAAAGGCACAAATGGGAACCTGTGGAATGAGCCAGCTTGGGGTCAGTTTGCTTTAGCACTGCCCTTTGTTGTGCTGAGGAGGTTTTATTAATTTATTATTATTACTACCCCTGAATTGAGTCAAAGAGCAGTGGCTCCATTAGCTTTAAACCAAAGGTCACCTTTCAGCAGAGCTCGTTTGAGGAGCTGCTGAGCTCGTGTGGAATCTTCCGTGCTCCCGGGCAGTGGCTCCCGGTTCATTGTTCGGCTGTTCCCGGGAGCTGCCCGGGGCTGCCCGGGCAGTGGCAATGAGGAAACCGCGGCTCCTTCCTGTAAAGGCGAGAGAGCAGTGTCAGCTCGGGGTATTGTTCCTGCTCTGATAACAGCCACACCCGGCTCCTGGAAACGGCTCTTCTGGGCCTCCAGAACGGGCTGGTGACTCTGGTGACTCTGGAGACTCTGGTGACTCTGGTGACTCTGGTATCACCTGTGAGAAATTCTTACCAGAGCCAATGCATTTCCCAAATCTTGTTGCATCCACAGGAAATGACCTTGTGGTGCTGTCAGGAAAGAACCTGGCAGTTCTTGCAGGAGCTGCTGCTGATTAAAACATCAATACCTTGTTCAAGGCTCGCACTTTGAGGGACTGTGGCTTTCCTCAGATAGGTTATTAGGATTTTTCCATCCTTTGATGGGAAAACACAAGTTTCTGTGCTCAACATTTCTCTGTCTCAGAGAGAAAACACATTCAGATTTACAACCTCGTGCAAATCCCATCATGGTCACAAAACCTCTCAGGGCTGGTTGGAAACCTCACTGCTCCCAGTGCCTGGTTTGCTGCAGCTGCTTTCTGGAGAGCTCTTAATATTTAGGATATTTTCATAACGTTTCATTTCTCAGATTCCTGGATTTGTAGGTCTCTCCTCAGCCCAGCTGACCTCTTGTGACACAGGCAGTGCATTCCTGGGTGTTGTGTAAGGCTCGAGGTGGGGAGCAGCGAGGAAGAAACTTTTAAGATGCCTGAAGCCGGTATTTCCTTGACTTCCAACTAATGGATGCCAAAACCATTTTCAAAGCAGTATTTTGCTACTGCAAGTGGTGATTTCAATTCTGTTGCCTCCTTTAACTCCTGTACAAAGTGTCTCTCCCTCTTCTGCATGGGGCAGACCCCAGGGCAGCCCTGCCCAGGAGGAGCCAGGTGTTTGTGGGGAAGTGAGGCAATCTCTGGCAATAGTTTCCAGTTGTGACTGAGAGATCCTTCCAATTCAGTGAAAAAGAAAAGGGTTGAAGTGTTGTTTGGCAGAGCCTGAGAGCCCTTGCTTGAAACTGTCACTGCTGTCCCCTCCCTCGGGCCTTGGAGCCCTCTCTGCCCTCGTGTGGAGCCATTTTTGGCCAAGTTCAAGCCCGTTCCCTGCAGGTTTGTTCAGCTGGAACAGGACCCCACGTGCTGAGGTTTCCTTCCTGATGTCACTGAAGAGTGAGCTCTCCTTTCACAGCACAGGTTTGTGTCTGTTTTTTATGTGAAAATGCTGGGTTTGAGGGGAAGCCTGACTAAATCTTTATAGAGGAAAATAATGTGAGACTCTGAGCTAGTGGCTGGTGGAGGGAAATGGAAGCTTTCTTCTTGGGAGCAGAGTATTTAACTGGATTTTTAGTCTTTCATTGCCATATTTATGGTTTTGACTGTTTTATCGGTTGCATTTGGTTTCTTCACCAAAATTCAGCCTAAGATTCACAACTCCAAGTCACTCTATAAACACAATTGCTGACTCCAGTGACTTCCAGTCAGCTAACACAGGCTGGAATTGCCCAGAGTGGGGTGGGAAGAAACTTCCCAGAGTTTTCTTTGCAAATGGATCCTTGAACTCAGGATTGTTCCAGGCCATCTGGGAAGCAGGAGCTGTGAATTAGAGCCCAGCTCTCAGCACCCTCACTGGGACATTGCAGGGAGCAGCCACAGCTGCCCTTGCCAGCCCAGCCCAGGCAGGATTTGGTTCCACCTTCAGCCTTCCCACCCGGCTCCAGGGGCTCTGCTCTCCTGTAAATGATCCATTACATCTTGGACACTGCTGGGCAGAAATTCAAATCCAGTCCTGCCATCTGCCCACAATTACACCATCTCGGGCAACTGAAGTGTATTTTTGTGAGCCTTAAATAAACATGACATTGTCCATGTAACCAAATATGTACAATAATCATTTTAGCAGAATGCACCCATTTCAGTGCAAATCCAGCACGGGGCTCCTTTCTCCTCACACAACCAGTGAAACAAAAGCTCAAGAAATGTTTTTCTGTCTTTTTTGTTGTTGTTGTTGTTTAACCAATGGCTTCTTTTAGTTTCTCCACTTAGTGCTTTTACTTTTAAAATAGGAATTTTGTCCTAGAGAACACCCTCAGTTTACTAATTTTTCTATCTTACAGTGTAACATTTGGGATTTTTAAGTTTGTTTTTAAGACAAGAAGGTTTCTAGCACCTAATTCACACAGATAAGCGTGACTCCCTTAGGAGCCACTGTTTGCTATCTCTCAGGCTTGTATGAACATGGGGTTAAAATTTACATTTCTCCCATGCTCTTTATCATGGAGCACCTTTACTCTAAAAATTGCCTTGATTTCCTAACGAGCAGTTTCTCCACTCTCTTCTCTGGGGCCGTGTCCACCTTTTCCCTGTGGCTGGCAGGAATTTCTTCCTTGCAGCTCCTGGAAAGGGTTAAGCGGGGCTGAGTCCTGCCCCAGCCGGGAGGGGAAGTGGCCCGGCCTGCAGGGACAGGATTCCCACAATGCGGGCTCAGAAGGGACCATTGTGAGCCCCAGTTGGGCTGAAAGAGCCGGAAAGGCTCCGTGCTTCAAACTCGGGATTATCAGCTGCACTTCCAGGCCCTTCAAAGCTGCCCGAGTGTGCGGGCTGTGCCTCGGGAGCGTGGGCAGAGCTGGAGCAGGAAGCTCCGGGGGAATTTGCTGCTTTGGAAAAGCTCTGTCTGGGCTGCCCTTGAGGAAAGGCAGCAGCTCAGTTCCTTTTGGAAGTTTTTTGTGCTATATCGGATCCATGAATCACTTTCCTGATTCCTCTTGTGCAGTTTTTAAAGTGGATTCCAGCAAAGAGCAGATTTCTTTAAAGTACACTCAGTCCTATTTCCTTTTGGATGTTTGGGCTCTCATTTAATAATATTTATCCATACTAAATTTATTAGCAAGTGCAGAAAGAAGTGAATTATTCATTCAAGGCCCTTTTGTACCTTAGTGCTTCTCAGTAGTGTTTCAACTGGTAATTTGAATGTGATTTCCTCTTTTCATTTATTAAACTCTGGTTGTTGTGGGAACCACAGATTTTTTTCTCTTACATATTTCCATCCTTCCTGTGCTGGTGCTGAATCTAACCTTAAAAACACCAATATCTATTTATGCCCAAATAAATAATTTGTAACTACGTTGCCAAACACTTACTGTGTTTAAAACATTTTAGGTTGTTAAAGGTTATTTTTTATTTTGGTGGGTTTGTTTTATTTTGCTTTGCTTGTAGGTTGTTCTTTGGGGGTAGGGTTTGTTTTGGGGTTTTTTTGTGGTCAAATAAACGTTCTCCTATTCATGAAATGTCTGCTATAGTTGGAGTTCTTGAATCAACTTCCAAGTGAGCTGCACCTGTCCATTCCAACAAACAATAGTGAGATTTGGAGCATTGTTCCTGGGTTTATGGACATCCTGTGGGGACTTTGCCTACAACAAGCAAGGTCAAGGCCACTGAGTCTGCTGTTCCTGTCTCTGAGCCATTGGCTTGTGCTGACCTTTGATCTACCTCTTTAATTGCAATTGTTAATGAAATAAAGGCCTTCTTCCAGGCTCTATTTACATAATTAATTTTATCAATTATGTAGAGAATTACTCCTCCATCTTTTAATGTAATTGCAGGTGATGACTATTTGATAGTGGCTGTTCACTTCCTGTCACTTTGACCCTCTCCACATCCTGGGGAAAAAATAAAGGAATCCCATCATAGATCAAAAAAAATGAAGGCTGAGTTTGGGAAAGGGTGTGAGAATTTCAGGACTGAAAAACATTCACAGGAAGAAGCTTAGAGATGCCTAAAACAATTCCTGTCAGCCCCTGCTCCAGAGCAGTAAGGGATTATAGCAGCTAAAATTCTAATTTTTGCTTTGGGGTTAGACATCTTACCTGTGTGCTGTGTTTCCTGACGTGGCACAAATTCTGCCATCAAACAAACAAAAAAGACCAAACATCCTGCTCCATTAGCAGGATATATGAAGTGCCATAAATAAATAACAAATATGGTTCTATATCATTCACAGGTTCACTGAGCACCTGCTGTGTTTGCCTCATGCTCAGAATTATGAATGCAGAGATAACATGAGGTTATTTCTGCAATAAAGTTATTTATTGCTACAGCACTACAATGACCCACTGCTCTCTTCCTTGTTTCTCAGGGCACTTACCTGTCCTTAGCCTTTTGAAAAACTCTTTTAGCTGTTCTGTGAAGCGAGAAGGAAAAGGATTCCTGGGACTTGGCCATTTTTTCATGGAGTTACCTATTCTCATTTCTGATACTGGAAATTCTGTTTGTGATCTGTTGAAAACACCAGGGGAATTTATTTCTGTGTTGCTGAACATCCTGTGCCTTTTGGAGGAGGGAGAAGCTCACCATGGTCTCCTTTCCTGACCCTTTGTTCCTGCAAACTCGAATTGCCTGTGCTGTTTGTCTGAACTTCTTGTGCAATCTTTCCTGCAGCTTCTTCTGTGAAAATACCCAAATTAGACAATGGTTGAAAGTGGCAGAAACAGCAGAAAATCCCTTCTGACCAGAGCAAGCCCCAGCTCTGAGCTGCCACCCTTTGAATGAAATGGCACTAAAACCTGAAGGAGCACTGTGAAATTTGTCCATTTGTCAAGGAAAAAGTCCTTGAGACTGATTTAACTCTTTTAATTTTTGGCCTGTGGGATTATTTTTGTGGGAGAACAGTGTGACATGGCGGGGGGAATGGCAAGAATTCCCAAAGCTCTCCCTACCATTAATGAAGAGCTGACTGAGACAGAAGAGAGCTCAGTGTTACAAGGTAATCTTTAATTCTGCTGCACTCTTTTATTAATTTTAATTCAGTGGGTGCCTTCCCAAGTCATTCCATCCCTTCTCCTGCCAGGAGGGAGCTGCAGCTTCCCAGGGCACCACCTTGTGGTCGTGGTAAAATTTGTGCAAAAAAGGAGCCAAGTCCTTAAATTGACTTTGGAAATTAGAAAATTTATTGTATTTATGATATCAAATTATAAGTTCTTACATCTGCAGTCTACCAGCCATCCCCACTGCAAATATGTTTAAATAATTAACAAATTAATTAACTTATAACTTGGAGAAAAACAGAAGTTGTAGTTTTGCTTAGTGAAATGGTCAGAAAAGGATACAGCTACAGTATATAGCAAATGTATTGAAAAATAGGTGTTTATTAGATATGTTAAATAAGAACAATATGAATATATTCAGTTCTTGCTATTCAAACACACACACACACACTCTGCTCCTAAGACTGAGGAAGAACTCCAGTCAATAATTTACATACTTCAGGGAGTTGATGGAAGGTTTTCCAGCTTGGTTCTTTCAGAAAATCTCTACTTCAGACCATCTCAACAAAGAAATAAATCACAGATTGGTGTAACTGGAGATAACTTGTTCCAGGGTTGTGAAGCAGTCCAGGAAATCTTCCTCTTGGATTCCAAACTTTGTGTACTGGTGAAGGTAAGCTCTGTGTGTTGAAGAATGGGTCAGACATTAGAAATCAGTGAAGACATTGACAATTATTAGTGAAGTACCAGCATAATTATTTTCACTTACTTGGAAGCAAACATATTCCAAGCTTTTCCTACGATGCTGTCAAGAGGTTTCAGCAGGAACTGGCTGTTGCTGACCAAAGAAGCAGACTTTTCATACTTGTTAAATGCTCTGGGAGTTTTCCATGTATTAAAAGCATCCTGAGGGTTTAGCCATGATGTGTATAGTGAGGGATCTTGGAAACTTCCTGTAGCAGAAACAGGAAAGCCCTTTGGACAAAACCCATACCTGATCCCTGGGTGGCCTAATCAGTGCTGTCAGATCAGTTCAGGCCTGGGAAAATATCTCAGAGTGGGCAGCCTGTTGAAAATACAACTTTTAAACAGATTCCTTGGATTACCTAGAAGCACACTGGTGTGGATACTTCAGCTGCCAGCAATGCTCATCGCTCCAGAAACAGCTAAATTTATTTTCAGATATTATAGCCAAGAATTCCAGATATACAGACTTGAGTCTCTTCCTCCTTCCCTAAAGTGCTTCAGGAAACTCAGAAGTAAAACACAACAGCCCTAAGCAATTAGACAATGTGTCCTTGGACAGCAAAATGTTTCTAGAGGGAATATCAACCTTAGGAGTCAAATGTGTGGTCTTGGGGTGCTTCCACTTGCATCAGGTCTGGTTGCAAAGTCAGCAGTGAGAGGTGAAACCAGACCCCCTGAGGTGCTGTGCTCCTCTCTCTTACCCAAGTCCACGCCGTGCACATCTTTTCCTCTCAGGATAACCAGGTTGGCAATGGAAGTGTTGAAGTGCAGGGGTTTGTTTGTGGAGGGGATGGAGGAGCCTGGGTGTGGTGGTCGTACTTGCCAATCAATACCTTTGGGATTCGGGAAAAAGAGATGGAAAAGCAAGTTAATGTTTTGTGAAGATGCAGATGGGAACTATCACTGTGCCCAAACTGAGACCACACTGGAGTTTGTAGCTGCTGCACATGAATGAAGCAGCAGTCACACAATTCCCAGAGAAAACCACTGCTAATCCAGCAGGATTTGCCTGGCAGTCACTCTGCCAGGGAAAATGGATACCTGTTTCTATACTTAGCAAGCCTCCAGCCCATTCCTTGCATAACTGGGAGCTGTAACTGAATTCTCCATGTAAATTACATGGGAGAGCTGAGCCTGATTTTTATGCATAGAAGGTGTAAAAAGAAAAAGCAGAGCTCACCATCCAAGGAGTGTTCCAAATGAGTTATGTAAATGAACTGCACAGCCACAGACTGTCAGTTTGGTTTGTGTATTTCCAGTAGTTATAATTAACTGAGATGTCTGGAAGCAGAGCAGGAGCAATCTGGGAGCTGCTATGGCAGCTGAGGGAATGGTGAAAGGAGCAGCTGGTTTTGTGGGGGCAAATTCCTGCTGAGGGCAGCAGCTTCTTTCTGAACTCTACAAAACATCCTGCCTTATTGCATCTGCACAATTGAATGTTTAAAGAGTGAAGGACTGGTGTTCATTTACCTTCTTCCATTTGAGCATTAGCAATGAGCATCTGCCTGAGGTGTTTGATGAGGCCAGGCCAGCTGAAGGTGCTGTAAGGCAGGGAGTGCTCAGGCATCTGGGGGATGTTCCTCAGGCCCAGCATCCTGAACTCGGGATGTGGGACCAATGCCTCCATTAAATCTCCTGAAAGGAGAAATCAACAGCTGTTCATGTTTGACAAAGATATTGCACAGGGCAGCTAAAATGGGAGAAGAGTGAGGAATGTTCAGTTGAGGAGATGCAGCAATTTCAATTTCAGCTAAAATGGGAGAAGAGTCAGGAATGTTCAAGTGGGGAGATGTAGCAATTTCAACGCCATGCAAACTTGCTGTGTATTACTGAGTTCTGTACAGGGTGTTAGTAGCTTTTATTTTACAGTTTAGGTCACAATCTCAAGGACTCTCTCTGCACTCCAGATACATGTGGAAGTTTAATTTCACAAGCAATACGGGCAACTTTCTCTAATTCTTTCAAGGTACAGATGTCAGTCTGCTGCATGTTGCTACCCAGTTGTCAGCTCACCTCTTCTGCCTGAGCAAAACTCTCAGTTTGTTTCAGCTCATACAAACTCCTAACCCAAAGTGAAATGTGAAACAGTCCAAAATTACTGCCCTGCACAAATTTCCTCTGAAATGTAAACAGGTACAAGGGTGTCTGTGATCACTTGAAAAAGGAGAAACAGGTTTCTTTTGGTAAAGAATGAAACCAGAAGTCAGGGGAATCTGTTTTTGACTCTGCTACAACATTGGGATTGAACTTCTAAATTGGTCTTTTCCTGTCTTAAAACTTGGGATGTATCCAAACACTTGAGCAAGGAGACTGAAGAACTTCAGTTCCCAGCTGAACTGACCCCAGAGTGGTGTGTGGGTGCTGGCTTTGGTACCTAATGGGTTTCTGCTGTAGCCTGAGCCCCCTCCTGCTGAGTGAGTGGGCTGGAAAACGCTGCCCAGCTGGTGAGCAATGACTTGATTGACATCCCTGAAGGAAATCTGTTTGATGTTCATCAGCTGGGCACAGATCTTGTGGATGACATCATTTTCATGGACAAGAAGGGCATCTGATGAGTGGTACAGATGTGACAGAGTCAAAACAGAGTTGTAGTTTTGAACAATGACCTGGAAGCAAACAAGAAAACACACACAAAGAAGAGTCAAACAACTTGATCTCTTTTTAGTTTATAATCCTCTGGCTCCTGCTGTTTCCTCAGTTATGATTTAGGAAGTGATTCATTTTCTTTGCCAGAGTTCAGAATGAGGTCAGCAGCTCCGAGCCTTTTCATGGAAAGAGGGCAAGACCTGTGAAAATCAGGTTATCCATCTCTCTCCATACAAACATGCTAGTACCAGATCTGCCTGGGAACTGATTACAATGCTGAGATAAGAGCATATCAGGAGATTTCTAGTTAGCTTCTTGTGAATCTGCATCACTTCAGCAATTAAATTATCATGAGGAATTTTTTGGTGAAAATTCTTTAGCTGTGGTACTGGGTCACTTGAACTTTTTCAGTGTAAAATACACCCATTTTTTAGTTTAGTTCTGTTGCAGATATTTTGTTTAAAAGTAACCAGTGATTATAAACTCATAAATTCTATATAAAGTTTTTTTATGTATTAAAAGGCAACACGACATTCACCTCCCCAGTGCCATAGGGCCAGATCACGTGGTTCAGTATGAAGGAGGTTGGAAAAGCATCTCTCAAACACTGCGTCACAAATGCTCCCAGGCCTGATCCTGTGCCCCCAGCCATGCTCATGATGGTGAAAAATCCCCCCAGCCGGTCACACCTCTCTGCTTCTTTCTGCACCAGGTTCATGATCGCTTCTTTGTGTCTGGGCCCATGAACAGAGTAACTGTGGGGTAACACAAAACAGCAAGACAGGGCAGGTGCATCCAAATAAAAGCAGAAAGGAGAAGTTATTCATAAAGCAAATTTTACTTCCACTGCCACAGCTGCTGCATTAGCATCCCAGGGGGTCTGAGCAGCCCATCAGCCTCCAGAACCCCTCAGGGAAGCTTGAGGCAGCTGTTCCTACCCGTTGGCCCAGTTGTTCCCAGATCCTTGCTTCTGGCAGAAGTGTGAGTGGCTGCTGTACTTCCAGTGGCCAGAGCTGGCAGCCATGGATAAGGTCTGGCTGATCACTTTGGGCTCCATGTCAACAAGCACAGCCCGGGCAACAGGTACTGCACAGGGAGGAAAACAGAACTGGGGAAAAAGTGCTGATTGTTTAGGTGGGATGGATGGGCTTGGATGGATGCAATGTCCCAAGGTTATTCCTACCACCCACTTCAGCCAAACTCTTAATGGGACAATACAGAAAGGATCTGGCCATGCCCTGATTTCTGCTGAACCTTTCATTGTGCCAAAACCAAATCTGAACTCCAGAGAGCACAGATCTTTCATGAACTAAACCATTTGATGTTTCTGTGTGCTGAAATCAGACCCTGAGAGGGGAAAAAACCCCTTTAAAGCTGTACCTGCAGATTCCTCCTCGCAGAAGAACCGTTCCTTGCAGGAATCTTGGTAGGATTGGTTCTCCTTCTTGGAACACAGCCCATGGGTGCCACGGATGTCACTGCAGAGAGCACTGAACACCTCGTGCCCAATCTGGTTCCCACACTGCCCAAGCTGCACTGTGACAATTGACATCCTTATTCACTTGGTATTTAAGCCTGAAAAAGAAATTATTTGTCTTCTCACTTGTGCTTAGTAAAGCAGGATAGGAACTAGTAATTATAACTCAAGAGTTACAGGACTAGGATGCAAAATTGGAAATCTTAAGCCAGTTCAAAAATGTAGCTATTTTCCAGTTGAGAACTGCACCAGGCCTGATGCCAGAGCCCGCTGAGGTGACAAAAGGATTCCCTGGAGAATTCCCCTTGTTTCCACCACACAGAGCAAACTGTTTGACTCCATCCTGGTATGTTTTGACATTTCCCCCCACTCAGCATTTGACAGCAGCTCTGCTTTCTCACTTCTCTATTCTTTCACAGAAACAAGGTCCATTTTTTAAAACTCTCTCGGTTATTCTGGGCTGCTGTTCCTCACCCCCATCCCAGCCTGTAGCAGCACTCCTGGGATCGCTGCCGTGCCTGTAAGGCGTTCTGCAGGCAGCTGCGAGCTCACTGCCACTCCCGGCTGATTCCAGCCCGCCTCGGGCCACGCCGGGTGTCACCGGGAGACCGAGTCACCCCACACGCAGAAAATCAATAAATAAATATCTGAATTATTGCCAGGAAAGGCTCATGTCCCAAGCGTACGACACCGACCCTCCCGTGCCCGATTCTCTCCGCGGGGAGCCCTACTCGGGTCCTGGCGGCCACAGAACCCCCCTCAGGGCCGGTCTCCCCCTCAGGGAACACCGCCATGTTCCCGGCGCTGCCTGCCCCCACGCCCCTCGGTCCCGAGCGCCGTCCGCGAGCCTTTCTCCCCAACAGCCCGTTCCGGGGTGCCGATGTCGATGTCGATGTCGGTGTCGGTCCCGGTCCCGGTCCCGGTCCCGGGGTTCCCTCAGCGCTCACCTCATCCCCGCCNTTCCCCCCGCGCTCCCCTCATCCCCGCCTCCCCCCGCCGCGCCTTCGAACCGCCCGCCTGGCGCATGCGCACAGCGCGCTCCGGGCAGGCGGGCCGGGCGCTCCCGCCCGCGGCGGCTTCACGGCGCCCTCTGCGCACGCGCTGCCCTCGCGGCTTCACCGCGGCCTCTGCGCAGGCNCCGAGCCCGAGCCGCCCCGGGACATCCGCGGCCGGAGCGCGCCGGGGCTGCGGGCAGCGCCGCAGCTCTCCCCGCGGAAGTTCGCCGTCGGGATCGCGGCACAAGCGCCGCAGCGGGGTTTTTTTTAATTATTTCTGTATTGTCACATGTCCGAGCGTCAGTGCAGGAATGCCGATCTTTCTGGAGCCGTGTAAAGTCGCTGCTCTCGCGCCAAAATTGAAAGGCGAGGTTTGAAATGCTGCGTTAGGCGGGTCAGCGCTGCTCGCATCTCGTGCTCTCCGAGCAGCGCAGCTGATAATGTGCAATTTGCAGCTCGTGATGCTCATCTAGATCCTGTCAAAGCCTCAGGGGGGTTTTGTTGCATCATCGTTGTTTATGTTTTTCTGGATCTTGTGTTGCTTTTTGATTGTGTTTTGTATATTAACCCTTTGCTGTTGCTCAAACTGCCAGTGCATTTGTTTCCTGCTCTTTAAATACTAATGACAGTCTTGGTGTCTTTGAGGTCGTGGAATCACGGAACTATTTGGGTTGGAATGGATCTTAAAGATCATCTCAGGCCATGGGCAGGGACACCTTCCACTATCCCAGGTGGCTCCAAGCCCTGTCTTTGGACACTTCCAGGGATGGGGCAATCACAGCTCCTCTGGGCACCCTGTGCCAGGGCCTCCCCAGCCTCCCAAGGCAGAATTTCCCTCTAATATCTAATCTAGATCTCCCTGCTCTTGTAGAAAGTCCCTTCCATCTTTGCTGTAGATTCCCTCCAGGTACTTCCCTTGGGAAGATAAACAGATATTCTGTTACCCACACTCCATGGAACCTGCAGAGACATTGTTTTGACAGCTGAAGCCTTGGAAGCTTCTCAGCCTGCAGGAGAAGCTCTGTCTGTCACCTCAATAATCAATAAAACACTTCGCTTTAGAAAATGTTTCTTGCATCACCCTGTTAATGCTGCCAAGAACAGGTTCTGGTCGAGGTGGCCAGAAAGTTGAGTTTGTTCTCTCTTGTGTTGCTGTAATTCAGCCTCAGGGAACAATGAAACCATTGTGGATTTTAAAACCTTGCCATGATTGACATCTCTGTGGACTTTGGCAACCTTGATTGGTCTCAGGTGCCTTTTGGCAAACATAAGAAGGGTGAGAATGGGCTTGAGATGAAAACAACCGAAGAGCAAGGAAGGAGGGGAAATGTGTGAGGGGAACAACATTGCAGTGGGAGTTATCTCCACAGGGTGTGTGTCCTGCAAGGATCAGAGAGAGGATGCAGCCAGAGCAGTGCAGATCAAGGAGTGAGCAAGGGGGACACTCAGGACTCTGCTGTCAAATTTCTGGTACTGGTCCCTGGTATCTCCCAAAAACTCTGAGTCCAGGAGGAGCCCAGGGAGCTCAGTTGTGGTTTGAGTAGGCACAGCCATCCTGGAAAATCTAAAGCCTTGTTTAAAAGGAGTTTCCTCAAAAGCCATGTGGTTGTTTGCACTAATTATTGTGGTGAAAAAAACCTCAGCCTCAATTTAGGTGTTTGTAATAAATGAAACAATGTATGGACTGAAGGGCTGGTGGCTTCCCAGTGCCTTTCTTGGTGTTGTGAAATGAGAAGGAACCCTGAAAAAATACCAGAATGGTATCTGAAGTGACTTTTGGTTAAATTAATACTGAGAATGAAACCCAAAGTTCACAGGAGCAAGAGCAGCACACGTAAACTTTGCCAGAGCCATTGGGTAACAGGAGGAGTTGCTCTGGGAACTGAGGGGTGTTTGTTCTCTGGGTTGAATTTTTAAAAATTCATTTGTTGGCATCTAAGAGTGGGGTCAAGGGCAGCTTTAGTGGCTTTTATTGTGAAACATGTCAATAAGCTGGATTTCTCTAATAAATGTCAACAGGAGGACATGAGCTGGCAGCTCTCTGAGCTGGAAACAAACCTGATCTTTTGGACTCCTTAATTGCCTGTGGTGTTAGTAGGTGGATCCAAGAGTTAAATTCCCCTTTAGATCACCCAAAATAAACCAGCCTCTGTAACTTTAACGTTGAAATGGTCTGGAAGCTGTTGCAAGTTTTGAGTTTTCTTTGGTTAGTTTTCACTTGGATAATATTTTAAAATGCACTCCCTGGCTTGGGCTGATTTTTGCAGATCTCAGAGGGTTTTCTTTTTCTTCTGCTTTTCTGAATTTCACAAGTCACTCAGTGTATTTATATTCAGTCTGTAGGTCCCAGGCTGTTCACCACAAACTCACAGTTGTTATTTTGTGTCCATATTTTTACAAATAAGAATGTGACAGTGCACTCTGCAGCTCACTAGAAGCTTGCCCCTGACATTCTATTTGCATTCATTCCAGCTGTCTGCTGCCTTTGCACTTCTTTTGCCATGCAGAGCCACAGTTAGAGGGAAGGGATCAGGTTAAAAATTCTTTAAGGAAAATATCTCTTCAGATTTCAGCCTCATTCCTTAATGGTGACTGGTTCTGGTGCTGAAGTGCAGGAACTTCTTCAGTACTGATTATTGGTCAGAAAATGTGTTTCACATCAGAGTAAAGCTGAATTCTTCCATCACCATTGGGATTTGACTTACCAATGTAAAATAATAAAACCTTCTCAGTAGATTTTTAGAGCAGAGGAGTCCCAGTTCATCTGTTCACATAATCTTTATTATTGATCTGATTTGCACAGTGCTGCAACAGGACTCGAAAATTTCTGTGTAAGGAATTTTGAAGAAAATTGCAGTACCTTAATGTTTATCAGTTCACTTGGGGGTGTGAAATTGTACCTCTGATATTTGAGTGATTGAATAACAATGCAGCCAGGTAAGACAGGGGTTCCCTGTGTGACTGTTTGAGACACATGGCAGTACTGTAAATCTGGCACAGAATTCAGTAGGTTTTTTGATCTTCTGCTGATAACTTTTTATTTCTGACCTATTTAATTATATAGAGATTTTGTATTTTCAAACTTAAAAAGTTGTAAACCACATCAGTGCATTTATTTTTAATGCTTTCCTTTTTCTAATTCATCTTTGTTCTACACTTCTCATCCCAGGGTCAATTAAGTGAGAGCATGGACCATGGAGGAGTTGGCCAATATGACCTGTAAGTTACTGCTAGAAAATATTCTGTATCATTCATGCCCACCACAAATAACTTCTGATTTTGTTACATTGTTAAGGTAAATAGAAAATTTTGTCATTCTGGTTCAATTTTGAGTTATTTTTAGATGTTTCACTATTTCCTCACATTAAAATTTGTCAATTGTATCTTGAAATAAAATAATAATAATAATAATAAAAAGAATTCTGGTGAAAGCTGCTGTTTGTCTTTTGATCCTTGTTTCTCCTAACAAATCTCTTACCTTTGAATAATATTTGTAATATGGATAGAACGATATAAAGAAATACCTGAGTCAGTTTGAGGTCTTCATCCTCTAAACTTAATTCTGGTGTAATGCAGAGATGTATTGTGCATTAAATTGAAGGGGTTTGAAGGAAATCTTGCTACTATAAATCCCCAAAATCTGCAGGCAACCTTCTCAGTGCAGGGTGCAGCTTTGCACACAATAAACAATAATCCCTGGTGCTGGGAGCCCTCAGATCTCTGTCACTGTTACTCAGACACTTTCCAGGGAGTCAGTGCTTTCATTTGCTCACTTCTCAGCAGCAGGTAGACTCACAGCCTTGTTCTGCTTTTCTGCAGTGGGATGGAACATTGTGAGAAATTTGAGATTTCAGAGACCAGCGTGAACAGAGGCCCCGAGAAGATCCGCCCGGAGTGCTTCGAGCTGCTGCGCGTGCTGGGCAAAGGCGGCTACGGCAAGGTCAGGAGCCCCAGCACCGAGGCCCTCCCACCCTCAGTGCTCCCTTGCTTTGCTCTCATTTCCCCCTCTCTGAAAAGTCCATTCTGCCAGAGGTGGAATGGGGCAGAACCACCCCAAGGTTGGCACTGAGGTTCCTGGCAGAGCCTCACCGCTGGAAGCAGCAGGGGATGTCCCAGGCTCGTTCTGCATCCAGTCTCTGCCTCTTGCCTCGTAGTTTGTGGGTGATCTCCTCTCTCTCTCTTGCACAACTTTGCTTTTTAGCTTGTGGCAGTTCATGCAGCTGAAATATGTGATTGCCATTGTGTTGGTGTTGTTTAGGTGTTTCAAGTACGAAAAGTAACCGGAGCAAACACCGGGAAAATATTTGCCATGAAAGTTCTTAAAAAGGTAACCTGAATTTCACTACTCTCTGAATCTAAAAAAATTTAAAAAAAATCTATCCCTCCATTTTAGAATTATCTAATGTTTTAATATACCTAAAAATAAGTTCTAGGATGTATACAGTTTTTACTCAGATACAGTTGGAATTAGAATTAAACTTCAATTTTTCTGTCTGGGTAGTTCTCAACAGCTCATTTAAATAGGTCAGGAGGTCCTTTCCAAGCTAAATTACTGTGTGATTGTATGAAATAAAGACTTAAACTTCTGTAAGAAACCTCTTATGTAGATACTGTGGTGAAATGTAATTTTTTAATGCTGTTGTTAACTCCTATGTAGTGATGTAATTTAATAAACTCAGAATTGAACTCAGTATAAAAGTCTGCCTTGTTTAGCATGTTCTGTGCTCACATATCCCTGCTTTTTGCAGGCAATGATTGTAAGGAATGCCAAGGATACAGCTCACACAAAAGCAGAGAGGAATATACTGGAGGAAGTGAAACATCCCTTCATTGTAGACTTAATTTATGCCTTTCAGACTGGTGGAAAACTCTACCTCATCCTTGAGTATCTCAGTGGTCAGTATATGACATTCTTTTACCTCCTTGGGGTCTTGCACAATCAAGAATTTGGGGTTCTTACCCTACAAGTAAAAGGCCAATTAATGATGGTTTGGTGTCTTAAACTGAAACAGGTTGGTATTAAAAATACATAGAAGAACATGAATAAACTTTCTAATTCCGTACAATAAAGAGGAATGAAACATAAAGCAATTGTTTTTCGTGACAGTACAGGAGAGAAGGGGTTTGAAGACCTCTCCTTCTACTGGATTTGTCATTTTTGTGTGTTCTGTGCAATCCTACAGAGTTACCTGAGGGTTTAATCCTTGCAGGTTCTTGGTGACAGAAGAAAGAACCTTGCAGGTTCTTATTTCATGGTTAGGGAAACAGACACAGATTAGAAGCAATTTTTTCAAGCTGTAACTACAAAAAACAGGGACAGAAATGCTCTTGTTTTTAAAATGCTGATTTCTTCAGGTTGCTGGGATCCTGAGGGTAACAGAACAGTGGCTCAGTTGGTTTTTTGTGAACAGCCTGTTATACAGGAGGCAAAAATACCTGTTGCTTATAGTTTTCCTAGAAAATAGACTTTTGGCTGACTTAAAATGATACTTTTAATTGAGTACAATCTATTTTTTCTCATGACAGGAGGAGAACTATTTATGCAGTTAGAGAGAGAAGGGATATTTATGGAAGACACAGCCTGGTAAGCGAAGCTGTTTTTGTAAATTAATAGTTTGGGGTTTTTTCCAAGTGCTTAAACTATATTTAACTACTCATTCATTTTAGAGGGTAGCGAAAGAGCAGTTCAGTGGGTTTGGGAAGGGTGCACATGTGCTGCCCTCACCAGTTTGGTGCTGCCCTCACCAGTTTGTGCTGGTGGAACTGGAGTCTTACAACAGAGGAGGGTCCACTGCTGGCTGCCCACTGAGACTCTGTCCACAGGGCTGTGATCAAGGTTTGGGGGTTGAAAACTCTGAAAGACTTGCTTAAGATGTTCTACATGATTGAATATGTCTGATTTTTGTTCCCTTTCAGCTTTTACTTGGCAGAAATCTCCATGGCACTGGGGCACTTGCATCAAAAAGGAATCATCTACCGGGATCTGAAGCCAGAGAATATCATGCTTAATCACCAAGGTAGAACTCTAGTCATGAGTCAGGCTGCCAGTCCTTTGAAAACAATTCTCCCAAAGGTCACAGCACCTCAGTTTTAGGTGAATCTCCTTAGAACAGTGGCAGGGTTGTACCACTCCTGGGATAAGTGAAGAGCTGCCAGAGCTAATTGCCCTCAAACACAGCTTCCTTGGTTTAATAAGCCACAGCAAGCTCAAGTTCCATGGACCCAAGCATGTTTTGAGTGGTTGATCTGCCATTTCTGCACCTCTGGATTGTTTTTCTTCTGCTGGATCATTGTGAAGTGAACCTGTGCCATTTTAGTGAATGGGGATGACTGATGGTAGGACAGGCACTTTGGGTAGGATGCCAAATCATCTGGGGCTGAAATGACTTAGCCAGCAGCTGACACTTCCCACTGACAGCAGTTTCAGTTCCTGACTGCACTGTTACAGTGACTGTGAACTGATTAGTCTGGCAATCTGTACCACCCAGAATTTTCATGTTTTCCTAAACAATGTGTTTACTTAGTCTGAGTCTTCGTACTGAATTATTCAGGACCCTTTACAGTTTGTTGAAGATTGTTCTGTGCATTTTGAAGCAGACAGTAAAATTCAGTAACCTACTTTTTTAGCTAAATGATGCTCTACAGTCTTTATGTTTAAATACATTTGTCTGTATCTGAATAAGTTTTGGTAGTTTGTCAAGTGGCAGCACTTGGTTTTCTCTGTAAGTGTAATTACCTTGTTCTGTTTTATAGCTGCATTGCTTTGTCAGACCACATGTGGAAGTAATTCAGAGTAATTACATATCCATGTTAAAAACTCCTAATTTTTCTCAATGTTACTTCTACGAATGGCAGAATTCTGACAAGTCTTAAATCTGATTTGTTTAATTTCAGGTCATGTAAAACTGACTGACTTCGGGTTATGTAAAGAATCCATTCACGATGGAACAGTCACACACACATTCTGTGGAACAATTGAATACATGTGAGCTGCACGATGAAATACAAAAGTATTGCTCTGCTCTGGGGGTAATGCCTGTGGTTTGCCTTTTTTAACTGGTGGGTTATATGTTCAGTCACTTAGGATAACTTTACTTGATAAATGGGGTTTTGTTTGAAAATAGCAGTCACAATTAATATTCAGCTCATTAAAACACTTTCATATTTTTGATTTTTCTGCTTATAGGGCCCCTGAAATCTTGATGAGGAGTGGGCATAACCGTGCTGTGGACTGGTGGAGTTTGGGGGCATTAATGTATGACATGCTGACTGGAGCAGTAGGTGCACAGTTATAATTGCATGTATTTCCCTTTGTAGCTTTTCTGCTTCCCTGTACCCTAACTCAGCTGCATGTATAAATACATATATTGTACATATACACACTGCAAGTAAGAAAGAACCAAAATCCAGCTCTCAAGTTTGATTATAGACATGAGCTGCTTTTATCCAAACAGTGCCTATTTGCAGTAATTTTACCTGCTTTATAAATGACTGAAGTGAGTTCTGTGTACACAAATTAAAGATCTCAACAAGTCCTGTTTTTCCTCCTTTTTCAATGGTGCTTTCCAGCCTCCTTTCACTGGGGAGAACAGAAAGAAAACAATTGACAAGATTCTCAAGTGTAAACTCAACTTGCCTCCCTACCTCACACAAGAAGCCAGAGATCTGCTTAAAAAGGTAGAATTTTAATGATTGTTAGTACTGCCCATGTATGTAGAAAATAGAAATAGAATGATACCACTGTGACTGTTCAGTTCAAGCTTGATTTGTTACTGATTAAGTCACTTTTTTGCTGAGTGGTACAGAAAGTGATTTCCCTTGAAAATACAACTGTTTTCAAGTGAATGTAGATTTTCCTGACTGTTCTGTATTCATTCTGCACAGTACTCATTGAAGTGATGATTCATGGCACAACTAGTCTGGTTATAACAGCATAACTAATTCTGCTTTTTTGGGTGTTATTTCTCATCAAGCTGCTAAAAAGAAATGCTGCCTCACGTCTAGGAGCTGGTCCTGGAGATGCTGGAGAAGTTCAGGTAACTGGAACTTAACTTGAGACTTCTTAAATGACCTCATTGAAAATAAAACAGCTTTGAAGGCACCTCAGGGAAGGAGAGTGTCTGTCTTGAAGGGTAATGAGCAGAAAGGCAGCCACATGTGACAACTCATCAAAACCTGAAGTCTTTAAAGCTTAACAAAAGCAGCTGTCTGGCTATTTGATAATTTGAGATTTAGAAAATAACTTCTATTCTTTAGCTCTGTCTTGCAGTAGATCTTTTCTAGTAATTGCACAATGCTAATTGTGCAGCCCTGGAAGGGTGAGGATACTCTCAGCAGTCTGATGAAAACCTTGCCAACCCTGTATTAGCGCAGCTCCCTGAAGGGAAAACTGTGGCATTCCAGCTTGACTTTGTTTTTGTGGTGATACTGGCAAGTATTAGAGAGTCCTCCATATTTCAGGGTTCTGATAATTTGTCATTAATGCAATGTTTTGTCATGGTTTAACTTCTGAAGTTGGAAAATGCAGAGGTATTTTGCATGTAAACTGGCTTTTTCTGACACTTCCAAGGAAATGGGGACGTGTGTCTGACTTGGAGGTGTGATCTCAATTCTCAGCTCTTGCAGCTACTCTGAGGTAGTGCTGCAGAATATTCTACACTAGACCAAATGTGATTTTGGAAAGAAACACCCCAGAGAAAGGGTGTGGATAGAACATGTTAATGGTGAAGCTGTGGGCTCTGTGCCCTGGGAACAGGTGCTGACTGTGCTCTTGTCCCTCCTGCAGGCTCACGCCTTCTTCAGACACATCAACTGGGACGAGCTGCTGGCACGCAAGGTGGAACCTCCTTTTAAACCCTTATTGGTATGTACTGGGATTACTGGGAGAGAGATACTTCCTGTGTGCCTTTAGCAAAGCTCTTAATAAAACTGAGAAACGTTCACTTTACAAACTGGAGTGCCACTGATTCCTGGTACTTGAGTTATATCAACTCAGGGGACAGATTCACCCTCAATTAAAGCTGGCAGATCTGATCTAGCACCTGATCTGCTTCAGTCTGAATTCCTCCTGCTTCTGACCCATAGGTTAAACAGACCTGCAAGTGCAGTTCACTCTGAGATCAGCTTCTAAACCCTCTACAGTAAGTCAGTACTTAGTTTCAACTAGATAGAGTTGCTAAGCAAAAGTAAATCACCTAATTAAGCATTTTCTGTGTTTGCTTATTAATCTTTACAATGCATCTTGGCATTATAAGCAGCAGTTAGAATTTACCCCAAACCAGTGATGTGATGATCATATTTGGATGGTGTCTGTTTTTCCCTCTGGGTACAATCAGCTCCAGCAGCTGTGGGTATTGCCACCTCTATAATTCCCAGCTACTAAAATTCTCACCTAAAACTGGCTTAAGCACCACTAATGTCAAGCATTCTACAGCATGGGGACTCCAGACCTTTTTCCCCTCAGCAGGACTCAAGACTGATATTTCCAAATACTTATCTGGAGGTGGTTTTGGGTTTTTCTGTTAGTAGCAATTGTATGGAAGTTTCTTGTATAAACCAGATGGTTTTTCAACTTGTGTCATGCACAAATGAGTACCTGCTGCCTTTCCAGTGACACATGGGAATAAAGAAGGGATTTTGGAATTACTGCTTTTCTTTAAGCAAATAAAACCATATTCCTCATAATCACTTATTCCAGAGTTGTCCTCTATCCCTCAGACTATAAACACTTCTGTATCTGCAAAAACATGACAAAACTATCCGGAGAGGCCTCCAAAAACTAAATAGTTGCAACTGTTCTGTACTGGTTGTGACAAGGGCTAAACTTGCAAGAAACTGGCATTGTAGTTCTGAAGTTTTTGTTTGTAATTTTAGATAATTTTTTAAGGCATCTTTTTAATTCGTGTTCCTTTTTGATCCATAATTTTTGCCCCTCCCCCTTGCCTTTATTTCTCAGTGTCAGTGCCCATAGTGACCTCCCACTGGCAGCGACAGGATTCCGACACCACTCCAGGGTTTTCCTCCAGCAGAGCTCTGCCAAAAACCCATGGAATGAACTCCATCCAGAGGCTGCACTGCTCACCGCTGAGCCATTTGGTTGATATCTGTAATATAAACCCTTAATCATTTTGTTTTTGCAAAGCAATCTGAAGAGGATGTGAGCCAGTTTGATTCAAAGTTTACACGTCAGACACCTGTTGATAGCCCAGATGACTCAACTCTCAGTGAAAGTGCCAACCAGGTCTTTCTGGTGAGTGAGCAGGGAAAAGTGAGGAGTGACTGTGGAGAGGGAGGTTTGCAGCTGCAAATGGGGGCATTTCAGCTAAATCCATTCTATTGACTCCTAACACCTTGAAGCAAACTCTCATAACTAAACCCAAATCCTGTAACAGATCTGAAATGTTTCAAGGGTTTGAAGATACTTTGGTTATTGCTGACGTTGTCTTTATGCAGCAGCCAACAAACAGTGCTGCCCTTGTGGAATGTCAGCATTCTGATTCAGAGTTGCACTGTGAACCCTGCACATGGCATTGCTTTCACAGCCATGCAGAGACAACAATGGCCAGTCCAGAGAGCAAAATTAATTAAATTGAGTGTGTCTGTGAGAATCTGTGATCTGAGGAGAAATAGCTGGGGTGTAGCAACTCCCTGAAGTCCCGCTGTTTGCTTCAAGGAGTGAGTAGGGGTTCATCTGTCCACATAGACTTCTTTTTATAATTTTCCTGTAATAATCAGATTTTCATAAGTGCACAAGTGATCCTGAATGCATCCTTGCCTGTGAGTTGCAGTGCCTTTTTCCTGTTTTGCAGGGTTTTACGTATGTGGCTCCATCTGTACTTGAAAGCGTAAAAGAGAAATTTTCTTTTGAACCAAAAATTCGATCACCTCGCAGATTCATAGGTAGCCCTAGGACACCAGTCAGGTACTTTATCTTCTTTTTCTTTTGTTTGTAATACACTTTTTGACAAGTGGTTGAAGCACTAGAAATACAAAATGCAGCCTTGCTTCTGAGTAATTCCAGCACTTCCATTGGAAGTGATTCTGTTTTATAAACCACATTATTAAACACAAATCTGTGGTGTTGGGCAGCACATGAAGTTCTAATCTCTTGCTTTTCAGTGCTGATACAGCCTCAGTGGTGACTTTGATACAGCTAAAACTGTTTCAGAACATCCTAACCACTAAAGAATCATGTTAATACAGAAAAACACTTCTGCTATCACCTCAAAATGAGAGATTTTTACAAGAGGCTGTGGTATGAGAGATTTTTACAAGAGGCTGTGGTGGAAGCCAGACGTGGAAATTTCTGAAACTCCTGGAATTGGAAGGAAGAATTAGAATTGCTTCTCCATAGGCATTTGAGTGCAGCTTCCTGCAGAGTAAGGGAACACCTTGGTGCTCTAGGTGTGTGTCTCTGATTTTCTGTATTTCTTGTTTTAAAGCCCTGTAAAGTTTTCCCCTGGGGAATTCTGGGGAAGAGGTGCTTCTGCCGGCGCATCCAACACCCAGCCACCTGTGGAATACCCGATGGAGACCAGTGGAATAGAACAAATGGATGTGACAGTCTGTGGAGAGGCTTCAGCACCACTTCCAATCCGGCAACCAAACTCTGGGCCCTACAAAAAACAGGCTTTCCCCATGATTTCCAAACGGCCGGAGCACTTGCGCATGAATCTATGACACCGCCATCTCTGTCAGCCTCGCAAGGTGTGAAACCAAGAACGGACATGAGCCCCCTTGAAGCTGAAATTTGAGGGCTTGTTTGGTTTACTTTTAAAAAGTGACAGTATCAAAGAATCGGTCATTGCACAGAGAGACTTGGAAAGCAAAGAAAAACGGATTTTTTTTTTTTTCCTGTCAATCAATGGTGCATAAAAAAACAAACTTTAGCAAATGGTATTGCAGAACTCTAGGCACATCATCTTACTGATTCCAGTGACATCTTCTCACCTTATCAAGAATCTTTCAGCTTGAGAGCTCGAAACTGACAGTATTAAGGGGCAGGATGTTGCTTCAGAATCACTGGTGTAGTCGTGAATGTGTCGAGGAGGGTTGGCCCTTTCACTAGGCAGAGTTTGGAATGCCTGCAGGCTTGCAGCTGAGGGGTAATTAGCATGCAAGCTTCGTTAAGCGGTTTCCTACAATGGGGTGGAATCAAAGAGGAAAG